>QAOC01006523.1:0-37512 GCA_003255005.1 Begonia fuchsioides
TCCTTGTCAGATGGGGAGGCTGAATCCGTTTTTACATCACCATTTTGTCCTTTTCACACTGCACTAGACTCCCATCCTCGACCATTCTTCATAAACACATTCTGGACCCACTCAGTTCCCCTATAAACTAGAGGATCATCCCTGAAAACACTGTTACTTCCATCCCATGCATGAAGATTCGAAGAGAGTGAAGCATCCCTCACATTTTGCCATCCCAATGGGCGTAAAGGACTAGAAAATCTTTCCATGTCTGGAATATGAAAAGGCATCCCCGAGTGATTAATTTCAAGTGGTCTAACAAAAAGAGGTGTGTTAGGATCAGACTCAGGGAGTTTACCCTGAGATCGGGTATCCATCCATCTTCCGGCCATAGGGAAATAGATAGAGTTAGAGAAAAGAAGAAGAAATAATTAAAAAGACTTGCTTGATTGATAGCTACTCCAACCTTAAGGTTAAGACAGTTTAAATAGACTTCATTAATCTAATCTTTGACCTAATTAAATATAAAAAGATCAAACTACCCTATGACCTAATTAAATATAAAAAGACTAAACTGACCCTCTAACTTAACTAAAATAACAATTAAGGAGATAACTAGACCCGATAAGACTAATGTTTCCTAACAAAGACATCATGAGGATTTACGTCCGTAACATTACTCCCCTCCTGCGAAAAACAGTTTGTCCTCAAGCTGTTCCTTCTCGGGCTTGACGTTTGTCTCCGCATCGTCTTCACAGTAAAGCCAGTAGAGAAGCTTGCAGGTGTGGCCTCGTGAAAATGGCTCATCCCAGTTATAACATAGGCCGCGTGACCTTCGATTTGCCATCTCTTCGCAGGATATTCGTTTAAAATTACATTGCATTGGTGATGGACCTGACTGCCCAACTATTGGAGACTGTGAGACAGGTGTGACCAATGACACAGTGGAAGTACCCGGATGGCAGATAAAACTACGATTATCAGAATCCGACGATGGAATAATTCGTCGTTCATAAGCTCGTGCTAAAGACATGGCTCTCTCTAACGTGGATGAGTTCTGTAGCTCTACCTCCATCCGTAGTGAGTCTCGTAGGCCAGCTGTGAAATAATGCACTGCCTGATCCGGAGTGACAGAAAGAGCCCGGGTAAATAATCGTTGGAACTGCTTTTGATAATGGGCCACTGTTCCGATCTGTTTTAAATCAATCAATTCACCCAATGTATTCAATCCGCATGAAGTTCTAAAACCCTCGATACATGAATATTTGAAATGATCCCATGACAACTCCTCTTTCCATCACGGAAACGTTCATACCAGTCATCTGCCTCGTCCTGTAAATGATAGGCTGCCAGGCCAACCCATCCACGGAACGGAATACTCTGACTTTGAAAATAATGCTCACATCGATTAAGCCACCGGTGCGGGTCCGTCGAACCATCATAGGTTGTGAATTCCAGCCGGGCCCGTATAATAGGCCTTGTTCCCTTGCCCGGAAATGTGACATATGGTCCTGCATTATCAGGATCGGTTATCGGGCGGTCGTTTCGAGGTCCTGAAGGGTAATGTTGTTGCTGGCTGTTGCTTGGCCCAATTTGATGGCTGTTGCTTGGCCCAGTTTGGTTGTGGTTGGACGTAGGAATGTTATTAGGTCAAGGAGAGAAATCCCCGAGAACCGGAGGCTGGTCTTCATCACGTGGCCATGAGATGGATGGCTCGGCCGGAAAAATCACCGGAGGGCTGCGGGCGGAGGCGTTGAACGCCAAGATGACATCGGGGCGGTCGACGTCTGGGTGTCGCTGTGGGTCGCGGTTGGCGCAGAATGCGCGAGTGGAGCAAAAGGGCGGTGTCGGGAGACCCGCGTTGTGCGCGGGCAGAGCGGCGAAGAGAGTCGCTCTGGACGCGGCGTGCGCGGGCAGAGCTGGGCGATGCGACGCCGGGTACCGCACCATGGGCGGCGATCGCAGCCAGCTCGGACCACGTGACCTGCGGCGTCGAAAGGAGCGCGCTGTGCGCGGGCTGAGCGGCAGTAATCGGCGCCGTAAATGGCTCGCCATATGCGGCCGAGTAGGGCAGCAGAATTGGCGGTCGGCGTGTGTCCGGAAGGTCGGGTTACTGTAGCGGCGGTGGAGGTGGGTATGCCTGATTTTCTAGACGTGTAATTAGGCTATCGTGGTTTTTTTTGGGTCTGTTCCAGTAATTGTAGCATTCTTTGCATCATTGGAAACATCATTGACGATTCATCTCTCGTAACTCATGCGGCTGGAGACTGCGATTCGAGATCGGAAGAAGGATTCGGCTATGATACCAAATTGTTAGGATCGGACTCAAGAAGTTTACCCTGAGATCGGGTAACCATCCCTCTTCCGGCCATAGGGAGATAGAGTTGGAGAAAAGAAGAAGAAATAATTAAAAAGACTTGCTTGATTGATAGCTACTCCAACCCTAAGGTTAAGACAGTTTAAATAGACTTCATTAACTTAATCTTTGACCTAATTAAATATAAAAAGATCAAACTACCCTATGACCTAATTAAATATAAAAAGACTAAACTGACTCTCTAATTTAACTAAAATAACAATTAATGAGATAACTAGACCCGATAAGACTAATGTTTCCTAACAAAGACATCCTGAGGATTTACGTCTGTAATAAGGTGGTGCTGGAAACTGCAGAACCATAGGCTGAAACCCTACATGGTGTTGAAAAGGAATAAAGCCATTTGGCATCGGTGCTGTCCAGTTTGAAACACCTCTCTATGCAGTTACATGCATTCTCCCAGAATTAAGGTCATTATTCCTCCGATAACGACCAGCCGAACTGTCTCTGGAGTTATCTTCCCCTGAATTTGTGAAAGATGGGCTCTCAACTACACTCCTAAAAGCAGGGGGGACAAACGAAGATGATTCTATTTGAGATGATTCATCAGTCAGAGGTTTCTCCAGTGGTAAATCCAGATTGCCTCTGTCCTCAACAGTAGAAAATTCTCTCCTATCAATAGAACCACTCCTTCGTNAACTTCCGACAACCGAATGAAGAAGGAGATGAAGATTATAGAATGGAGACGGGAGACGGAGACGGGAGACGGAGACGGGAGACGGCGACGAGAATCGGCTGGAGGGAGTGGAGGTGGCATATAAATATTAAGAGGCATAAATATGCCTCTTAATATTATGAGGGAGGGAGGCTGCAAAATTGCAAAGTAAAACCTAATGATAATGAGTATATAAATATTAAACCGGTTTTTTCCCGGTTCAGCCGGTTTTTGCAGTCCAAAACCGTGTACAAAACCGTGATTCACGATTTTTAATATTTTGGATCGGTGGCCGGTTTTTTTAACTGGAAAAGCCGACTACAACCGGCCCGGCCCGGCCGGTCCGGGTAGNTTGGTCCCTGTCACTTTCAAGACTCTTGCTTTTCCTGTTCTGGATATCCACATCTTTTTCGTCCTTGAATCGCTTCTCATCAAACCGACTACTTACATGATTTTTTGATAAACCATTATCCCTTTGTTTGTCGTCCCTGTCCTTGCTTTCCTTGTTGAAGTCATCCCGGTACTTCTCCTTGTGTTTATCATCCTTCAGCCTCTCGCTCTTCTGCCTTGCATCCTTTTCCGAACTATCCTTACTGCTTCTTTCATTTAGATCCCCAGTACCATCACGCTGCTTATTTCCATCATCAGAACCAGCCCTCCTTTTCCTAATACTGCCATCAATCCGGCTCTCTGATCTAGAGCTCAGCAACATATCCTCAACAGATACTGCATTATGGCAGCAAAAAGAATACACTTAAATCAGCATGAACATTAAATCAACATTTTCCAGTGCCCCTGGATGTATATCACCAGCAAAAACATTTTACTTACAAAACCATGCTTTAAATATAGTCATTTACATCAAAAGCTAAGCAATGTCCAGGACTTGGTAAAACACCAATACTCAATCAAAGTGAAACGAAAAAACTGTGCTAAGGAGCATTACTACAGCTCAAGACTAATCAAGACATGAATTACACATAAAAAAGACTAACTATCAGTGATTGTTCTGATAGCTTCAAGCTTATCAGATCATTACCTTCAATTAAACCAGTTCCAGTGGGTTTCAGCGGGCTGTGTCCCATATTCAAACACAAAACAATACAAAGATGTAAAAAAGGAGGGATCCATTAAACTCCATAAGAGTAAAAAATTGGAATGCCCACACAGATTACGCATCTTTGACAGCCTTATCAGTAAAAAACATTTGACAGACCTATAGTCACAGCATCCTAAGGAGCACATGGATTCTAAACCTTCCAAGCTAAAGGAGTTAAATGTGTAAAAACTTTAAAACGGGAGACCCTCAGATTAAATGCAATAAAAGAAGAAGAAAAACATTCACTATCTAAACTTTTATATAATTATTGAGCGCCCAAACTGAAAAAAAACCATTTATTTACGTTGAAAGTGATAACAAATAGCCTCAAATTTTAATAGATTGTAACGCATTTTGCCAAATATTTCTATTGCACATTTCTTATATATTTCAAAGAGTTCTAAATACTGTCATAGATTGCAGTACTTACTGGAGAACAAAGACATGATAACGATAGTTAATAGAATCCTATCACTGAGTTGGGGCTGTCAAAAGGCTAAAATAATCTTTTTCAGTTTGTTAGAATTAGCTCATCACAAAACACCAGCACCAGTACTCACAACAAAACTCCAATGGAACATCTTAACCATGATGCTATTTAACAGTTCAGATTAGACGATCAGTATTCAGTTTCGAAAGATATTTATATGAATCATCATTAGTCAACAGTAGACGACATCAGAAACCTGATTCTCATCCTTGAGAAACTTACGTGATGATTAATTTTGCAACAAGTTTGACTAGTATGAAAGAAACATCGAGCAATCAGTGACCTTACCATTATTTTCAACATCTTGCTTCGCCAGGCGATGACCATCAGTGTTAACTACTCTCTCGTGTCTTCTTTCTCTTCCTTTGTTTTCCCTCTCGGCACCACCCTCCCTAGCTTCCTTTCGACTTGATTCCCAATGCCTCCTAATTTTTAAAAACTTCAGAAAATTAAATATGTCTCCCAAACGAGCAAACCGCATAAGTATTCCGACGACGAGTGATTCTACTAATCCTGCAGGTGAGCCTCAAACCATGAACCATTTAGCTGCTATTAGGAGTGGACTGAAAAATTTGCCACCAGGAGATGTGGCACCCGACCCGCTTACTAGACAGCTTAAGTATTTTAACCAACAGAGTCATATGAACACATCATCTTTCAACAGATTGGATGATTCTGGAGAAGCTGAAGAATGACTTATTCTAATGGAGAAAAATATAAATGTTCTCCATATACTTGTAGAATTCCGAGTATCTTTAGTCACTTATTATTTTGCGGGTATTGCTGAGAGGTGGTAGCGGTCCATTAAAGCTGATTATCATAATGAGTTTATGCAGTGAGACTAGTTTGAAGCTTTATTTATTGATCAATTTTGTAATGTGGAACACTGCCAAGAGATGAAATCTGCTTTTTACGAATTGAAGTAGAGCGATATGACAGTTCATGAGTATTATGCTAGATTTCTACAGCTAGTGAGTTACATTTCTGGATTTTCTATGGAAGATAAGATTGTGAGGTTTAGAGTGGGGCTCAAACCGAGAATTAAATCCTAGTTAGTTGCTGTCACGACCCGAAACTGGGCCTAGACAGACGCCGAACCCAATAACCCGATTTTCGAAGGAACCCGACCACTGAGCCCGAGGCTTGGGTATTCAATTGAAATCAAATAGCGGAAGTCTTAAAATTTCAAGCAAGCCCAAACATTCAATCCAAATAGTCGGATAGCATAAACAAAATATTACATCAGAATAATATACACGGAAAGTTTTACAATTTAAAATAATACATCATTCAAAGTTTTACAAATACAAATCGGAGAATTTAAACTTCAATATAAGCCTTACTGAGCTTTACCCGTGAATGAATCTGAAAACAAAGTTTGTAGCCAAAGGGGTGAGTAACTACTCTTAGTAGGTATTTTATTTTTATGATTAAATTATAAATAAATAACAACATGTTAAAACAGGATTTTGAACAAATCCGTAAATATATAAATGCACAATGAAGTGCAATGCAAATGATGTGTATGCTACCACTCTAAGGTGGTGACAACCATAATGTAAATGCACAATGAAGTGCAGTGCAAATGATGTGTATACATCCACTCTAAGGTGGTGGTAACCATAAAAACCCGAATCTGATTTAGGAATTTGAAATCAAGGGTAGGCTTAGCCTTCCCTATTAACCATTTGTGCACAATAACTGACACAAGCTCAATGATGAATGTGCAATGCATATGCATATGTTTAATGACAATAAATTACAATAATATAAATGTAATTAAACATTTAAAATTAATATTAATATAAAACCCCTACCTTTTCAATTCCTTGAAAATTAGGTC
This sequence comes from Begonia fuchsioides, assembly GCA_003255005.1. Taxonomy (NCBI): domain Eukaryota; kingdom Viridiplantae; phylum Streptophyta; class Magnoliopsida; order Cucurbitales; family Begoniaceae; genus Begonia; species Begonia fuchsioides. The sequence goes on from QAOC01006523.1 coordinate 6,444, forward strand.
GAAATCGAGAATATTAAATCTCGATTTAGGTCGAATTAGGAAATCCTGCAATAATACATTTTTATTTAAATCAATTTACATGTAATGTAAAATAAAATTATATTTATTTAATTTAATTTAATTTAATTTAATTTAATTTGATTTAATTTAATTCAATTTAATTTCAATTTCATTTACTTTTAATTTAATTTATTTTTTTCTTTTCTTTTCCTCATCTTCACAGGTGACGTTTTTCGTCGCCGGCTACTCCTCGGACCTCCGAATTTGACGAAACTTATGTCAAAACGTTCCTCTCAACGAGATGAACGCATCGGTACAAAAAATACGAGAAAAACTAAAATTAAAAAAACCGGAATGGAAACCCTAAACTTTCAGTTTTTCTCAGATTTCTCACAAAATACATACTTTTCTTCAAAAATTCTTGCACAGGACTTAATAACTTTTCAAAATAAACATTTTGATACCTTAAACGTCGATAACCGTGAAAGGAAACAGAAATTCCTTAAGTTCGGTCGACTTCGGTCTTCGGAGCAATCCTCCAGGTAATTTCCTTCTTTCCTCTTCTATTTCAGAATTTATATAATATAAATAATATATATCTTATATTATAAAACCGATCGGATGAATATTAAATTTCCGATTCAATCTTCTCGGCTTTCTCGTCAATTATTCGAAATACATATGTTTCCACATAATCGGAAAAATTGACTTAATCGATACCGTCTAAAATTTACGAAACGTAAATCAACGGTTAATTCGAATTCAAATCATTGACCGAGAATATTCAACGATACACGTAATAAAAATCGATAAATTATTAGTTAAAGATTTAACAATTGACTAGTCAATAATCGCGAAAAAATTTATACATCGATTTTCGCAGTGTTTACTGTTACCTTGAGCTTTACTTCTCTACTATTTTTTGTGGCTTCGATAATGCGAGTGGAAGCCGATGAAGTGGAAAAATTTACTGAAGTAAAAGAGAAGAAGATAAAGACAAAAAGTAGTGGAAAGATCACGAAGCTAGATATTATTAAAGATAAAAAGTAATAAAAGTAGTTCTGCTAGTGTCCTTATTCGGGAAGCCCGGGAGACAATTATAGTTAATATACACGTTGAAAAAAGGCACGGGAGGAAACTTTCTTTTTCTTCACATCTCGTTGTAGTTCCTCGGCTATTTTCTTCACTGCTTTAAGTTCTAATGCAAAGGCTTCGACTTTTGTTTTTGTCTTGACAGTTTTTTTTGAGAGAGAAATTTGTGATGGGGTTGAGGGAGCTTTGGATGATGAGCGAGCTTTGGATGATGAAGGAGGTTGGGATGATGGGGTGGCTTGGGCTTCTGATGATGGAGCTTTGGATGATGATGGAGCTTCGGATGATGAGGGAGCTTGGGATGATGAGCCGGGTCCCATTGCCCAATCGAGCAGCTCTTTTCCGAAGACATCTCCCTTGTTGAGATCGACGGCATTTTCTGTATCGTACATAGATGCAGTTCCTTGAATGAAGAAGAGCATCTGTTCCAGAGGGGCTTTCTCCTCGACAATCTTGACGTCCTTCTCGAAGGTCACCGGCTTTAGATGGTCCATCATTGCCTCGATCAATTTATCGTTCCCTGTAAGTGCAGGAACCTAACATGATCGTCATGTACGAGTTAGTGCAAATTGTTGCCCATGCAGAAAGTGGTTGAAGAAAATGCTCACCTTCTTCAAGATAGGCTTGTTGGCAAAATTAATAATTTATTCGTGTCTTTTGAAATTATGTATATTGCCAATATTATGGTCTGATTTTCAAGAGTCGCCAATAAAGTAACTATTCGCCAATAGAGGCGATTGTGGTGACTGTCCATTCATAACCCTCCATATATACTCTTTGATGGAAAGAGTCTATATATAGGGGTTGACATTGAAGGTCCCCTAAGCCTATTTTCTCATACGGAAATTACACTATCAATAGAGAAATATTAAGGTTTAGAAGCGATTCTTCTAGAAAGGAAAGCGGTTATCTCGGTTTATCGTCAATGGCTGGAGGTATTTATTATTCCGCATATTGATCTAAATTAATGTTAGATCAAATAAAGTTTTAAATTCTTACCAGGCTCGCACAGCAACTTGGTCAGGTCTTTTTTGTTTTGAGATGGAAGAACATTGAGAAGAGTCTCCAGATTTACATTTGCTTTTCTATCCATTTTTCGACGGACGTGATGCTTTAACTCGTCGTCCATGTTGCAAGGAATGCCATTCTTTCTGATCCACTTCACTGTCTCCTTCTCTTTCTTCGCCATCTCCCTCAGGCGTTTATTCGAATCTGCGGCAGAAAACTGCAAGAAAGTCTGCAAATTTCCGATGAGATAGATGAAAAGAAGCAGCCCGATGACGGTGATTGCAGATGAAAAAAAGCTCTCCCAAAAGTATGTGCTCGTCTCAAGGTTCGACCCAAAAGAGCTGCACAGCATCACACCAGAAATTAAACGTAACCATCTCTCAAAACCTAATTGAGATACGTTTACTTGCACACACCTTAGATTTCGGAGCCCCCATGCAAAGCAATAGAACAACTTTCTCGGAAAATCCATCGAATACACAACTCCTGACTGAAGGGCCGGAGTAAACATTCCGAAATCGAAGCGAGAAGGTGAAGTCAGACTGCACGAATGATTGAGGAATCCAATGATAGGATCATCCACTACGTCGTTTCGATGCATGCAGAAAAAACTTGATTGGTTCCACATTGAATTTCCTTGGCACGCAAGTTGCCAGCATGCTGATTCTCTCTGCACAGAAAACAGATACCACGTTGCTCCGAACATCTAAAAGATCACCAAATATCTCACGTCAACATATGCGCGCCTAAATCTAACATTTTTCACAAATAACCCAGAAACTTACATGGCTGGCGATGATGTAAAGCAACAAGTTAAACAAGCCTTGAACCCATGTAGATCCGGCAATTTTGATAAGTTCCTTGCACGAATAGAATATTCGATAAATTCTGGGAAAGAACTGGAAAAGAATTATGAAATTGAGAAATTTCCTCATATTCAACGAACCCGAGCCTTTCATTTGGGAGAAGTAAACAAGTATAACCACCTGCAAAAATCATTTAATTTTTAATTTTTTATTAAAACCCACTAAAATCATTTAATTTTATTCAACAGTTGGTGCAATAAGTTTCATGAACATTTCCAGTACCTGTGGGATTGGAAGAAGACACAGAATATCAATTATGATAATCACCCAATTAATCCTCCTAATCACTTTGTTTTCAGGGTTGTCCTCTAAGTACCCATAAGTGATTTGGAATGCAATGTGAAAAACGTAAGTGAGGTCCATAACTGATCTGAGACAAGAATCGTCTTCTTCAGTCTCTCGTCCATTTCTAGACACTTTTTCTGATCATTGATAACGGGAATGTAGAAGAATAATGGATCAAGTGCGGCTGCAACCACACAGCAGCAGAGAAGTATCTTCTGCAACTTATGTTCAAATTCTCCTGGAATTGGACTCGGCGTTTCTATTCTTTTGTCCGAGTCTTTTCCGGGATGACCATGATCAATATCAATCCTAAGCATGTAATACGAAAAGATAAAGCATTCATTACTGGCGTTTAGAAGAGAGAGCATGGTCATTAAAAAATGATTCAGAGAACAGGTTTTTATATGATTTCTAATTACTTTCGTTCGATTTCTTCCCCATTCGCTATCTGTATTTGTTGACCTTTCAAGGCAAAGCAAACCAAGAACAGTCAGTTCTTGTATGGTACGAAGAACACGGAGATGAAGAAGAAGAACAATTTGTGAAACTTTATAAGAGCTTCAAACTGGAAGACGTGGAAAGCTAGAAACTTGAGCAAGCAAGCAACGAGGAGTGTGGAATTTAAAGAGAGAAAAAGAAGAAGAGGGCTAGTCGTAAACTGAAGTCAACCAAAGTCTTCCTATGAGAGTGAAGAGGAGGTACAAATCAGATAGTGATGGAATATTCGGCAGGAGCAGAGAAGAGAGAATTTGGCGTTGAAGCTGAAGATCCGATGTCTCACAATCCTTTCGAAAAACGAGACTCGGAGAAGACTCATGTCACATTACCATACTACCCCCATGCTTTCCTATTGTTACATAACTATCCTTCACTCCTTTGATCCAACGAAGATCAGAGCATGGCCATTTAGGCCAACTATCCGTGTATAATCTAATTAATCACATAATAATCAAACGACTTGACTGATGACATGATCTATGATCGGACGATGGAGCAGTCGTTGTCTTTGGAAGAAGCCTCTCGCCCATGTTGAGTTACAGCCGCTACACCGGCCCAAATTTACTCTTGGGGAGAGCGAGCGTCTTTGAACTTAGACAAGAACTCTCTATTTTCTTCATCTCGCATTTCCCACTGCAAAGGCTTCTACTTTTGCGTTGGTCTTCACTGTTTTCTTCGAGATGGGGAGCGGCGACGAGGGAACTGTCAGAGCCCACTCCAGCAGCTCTTCTAACGCGGAATCGGGATGGAAAACATGAAGAAAATAGAAACGGAGGTAGAATTAAACAGGCGATAACTCGACAATGAGATCGAGTTTGTGGCTGAAATTTTGAGTGGAGTTTGGGAGAAGAATTAAGTAATTAACCTCTAAAAATGAAGGCAATCATGTGGGTGGATTTACAGGAATTTAATAGAACAGTAACTCCGTTTCTGGTGGTGGCCTGAAACAGAGAGTGAAAATGAAATGGTGAGAACTTACAAACGGCGTGAGAATTTTGGCTGAAACTTGGCAGATCTCTTTGGGCATGTGTTGAGAGATATTCCTCCAAATTTGACGGAAAACTCACACGGGGTTTGGAAGATCTTTAATAGAACACAGAATAGGGTTGCGGGAAGCCGGAGATGGGGAACTTCGGAAAAAGGATTTGCAAAACGAAGATAATGATGGATTGAAGAGCTTGTGACCTTCAAGCTCACCCTACGTCCTTGAAGAAGGCTAGAGACTTTGAAGCTTTAGGGATTCTCCAGCTTGGAGGAAGAACACCTTGGAAAACCGTCGGTGACCGGAGGAATTTCGGTGACCGGTTGAAGTTGGAAATGCTCGTGAAGGGAGAAGCTAAAAAGCAACTTTTAATTCAAATTCTAAATTGAGGTTTACAAGCTGCCATGAGGAGATTTTAAAGGCAACAAAGAGAGGGAAAAAAGAGAGCGAAAATTGGAGGCCAAAGACTTGCATAAATCATGCAAAAATGAAGAAAAGGTGGGGAAAATTTCAACCAATGAGAATGTATGGACGTGCAAGCCACGTTTTCATACACCCCCATCAGCTTATCCCCCTTCTTCCTTGGCCTAAAATACCCTTCTTTTACCCAATTAAACCCTCATGCAAAACCCCATGCAAAGCATGCAAAGTTTAAACTAAAACCCTAGCCGAGAAACCCTCTCGGGTTCTCTAAATGTTCAATGTAAAATTCACGTAAAACTTAACCTAAAAAAATGCAATAAAATTCCTTCACTCCATGGAAATGTTGGTGAGTTGAGTCATGGATCAATTTATCACTTTTGTATGGGACTCCAACTTGCCATGCAACGTGCATCTTCAACCGGGATCGGGCGCGGGTTTGGATCCGGAAGTATCGGGTTGTGGTTGCAATTCCGCTTCTTCTCCAAGCCAAGTTATGTCATACTTTGATCTTTCTCGATCCTCCAAAGTTGACTTAGAAATGTGTAAATCTTCAATTAATGTTCTTGCAAAATTAACACACAATTTAGAAAATTCCCAAGCTCAGACTCGGGTGAGTGCTCCGCTTGGAATGCCAAACAGTGACATGTCATCTTCTCTGCAGAAATCTCCTCTTTCCAGCTCCACGGGGTTCGCACCGCCACTTGCGTACGCCCACTCCAATCCTTGCGTGAAGAACAGCATCTGATCCAGCGGTTCCCCCTCCCTCAAAACTTTGTTGTGCTCCTCCAGCATCACTAGCTTCAGATGCTCCATCAAGCTTTCATGCATGGATTCATCGTCCATCTCTTGAAGTCGAGGGACCTGCCACGATCGCCATGTAAAGACTCTGAACTAAATCTCATGCAGAAAAGTAGTGGAGGAAGGCACTCACTTTCTTCAAGATATGCAGGCACATGTGTTTCTTGATGCGTTTCTTGCTTTGAGATGGAAAAAGATGGAGAAGACTCTTCAGGCTTACATCTTCTTCTTCTTTCATTTTTCGACAAAAACAATTCATTAGCTCCTTGCTCATGTCTGGAGGAATCTCGTTGGCCTGGATCCACATGTCGACATTGAAAGTTGTAGACACTAGAGAAAACAAAGAACCAGAGGAAGATGAAGAGAAGAGTTTGGAGAATGTTTTTCGTTCTTCTTTAATTCTTAAACGAAAGGTCTACTTAAATAGAAAAACTTCTAACTAATTGTTGTTATCATAATCCTAATGAATCTGCATCAAATCCTAACTAATTTCTGTTAACGTAATCTCGATAAATCAGCCAAAAATCATTCCATGATTTGTTGAATCTTGATATTGAAAATAACCAAGTCAAGATTATTTCAAACATACTCCTCCTAATCCTGAATTAGTCTGAGATCACGTAAACCTAGTAGATGACGCATCGTCGCCAACTTCATTTCAGGCAACACATTTGTTAATGCATAAGCTCGCTGCTCTTCAGTGCATACAAATTCAACAATAATTTTTCCATCTTCAATACATTCTTGAATAAAATGAAACTTCGTGTCTATGTGTTTACTACGACCATGGAATACAGGATTCTTCATCAATGCAATGGCAGACTTCTTGTTAACAAATAGCTTCATCGACTTCAACTTTTGCCTTGTTAGTTCCCCCATCAAATTTCTTAGCTACACTGCTTTGCATGCTGCTGGCATGGCTGCCATGAACTCAGCTTCGCATGATGACAACGCCACTCTCTTCTGCTTTTGGGAAGTCCATGATACAAGACTTTCATTTACATAGAACGTCATATCTCTAGTGGCTCTTTCGATTATCGGAATCACCAGCTAAGTTGTTGTCACTATAACCGGTGATCACTTCAGCTCCTCCTCCCTTCTTGTACACAAGGCCATAATAAATGGTACCTTTTAAGTACCTCAAAATTTGCTTCACCGCCTTGAGATGCATAATCGTAAGCCTCTCCATATATCTACTAGTCACTCTGACTGCATAAGAGAGATCTGGTCTTGTGTGTATGAGGTACCTTAAACAACCGATCATTCGTCGATACTCAGTTGCATCAACAAGTTCTCCTTATGGATCCTTATGGAGCTGAATCTTATGTTCCATAAGAACCTTCGTTGCAGTACACTCAGCCATGTCAAATTGAGACAACACTTTCTTGGCATATGCAGATTGCTTGAGTGTCATTCGTCTTCCTTCTTGAGTAACTTCGATTCCGAGATAAAAAGTGAGTAATCCTAGATCACTCATTTCGAATTGATCAATCAACTGACGCTTGAGTGCTTCAATCTCCTCCGGATCTTATCCTGTTACCACAAGGTCATCTACATAGACACCGACAATTATCCCCCCTTGTATACACAGCTTGCTCTTGCGCACACTTGGTGGAGCCGAGTTGCTTCAAGCTCCTATCAAGCCGAGTGTTTCAGGCTCGTGGAGCCTTTCTTAGCTTGTACACATAATGTTCTTTGCCTTTTTTAGTATAGCCTTCCGGTTGATTCACATACACTTCTTCCTTTAGCTCTCCATTCAAGAATGCAGACTTCACGTCTAGGTGATGAACCTCCCAACCTTGGTTTGCAGCAATTGCAAGTATGACCCGCACCGTGTCAAGTCTAGTCACAAGCGCAAATACCTCCTCAAAATCAACACCTTGACGTTGAACATATCCCTTTGCGACCAACCTTGCTTTATACTTGACCACTTCACCATCCGAATTTCTCTTTAGCTTATATACCCACTTCAAACCTATGAGTTTCTTTCCTACTGGCAATTCAGTGAGTGTCCAAGTTGCATTCTTCTCAATGGACTCAATCTCCTTATCCATTGCTTCCTCCCAATTAGTTTGTCCAGCGGCTTCTTGATAGCATGATGGTTCCTCTGTCTCAAGTAGTAGGAGTTCATCGTCTAAGTCTTCATCCTGGAGTTCTACTCTCCTCGTTTCTTGCAAGAGGTCACTAACATTTCTGAGCCGAACTGGCCAATTATTGGAGTTGTTAGTGCTGCTAGAAGATGATGATGGTGTTCCCATGGTAGGCATGAGAGGCTCACCTACTACCGGTTCTTGCCCTGACATGGTTTCCAAAACATGAGTGTTTGCCAAAGGAGTTGAGGGTGCATGTACCGCTGCCGTTGCTACTGCTTGGGTTGCGGCGCGCCCACGCGCCTTCGTCACTGGTCCTAGTGGGGCACATATGTGGTTATCAGCGCTGATAAAGTCAGGTCGTGGTTTGTTGTGGCCACCGGAGAGTCTATTCCAGTGCCACCTTGAACCTCCAAGGCTTTTGTCTCATCCATCACGGGGAAAAAACTCTTCTCCACGTTAAAGTTTGAAATTATATCATCGCATGCATCTGCTTTCCAGCTCCACCCCATATTTTCTTCAAACTTCACATCTCTACTGACATGGAGTTTTCCACCTCTTGGATCATAGAGGTGGTGTGCTTTGCAACCGCCCTCAACGCCTAGATACACCATTGCTTGGCTAAGATCGTCAAGTTTCCTTGATTGCGGTGTTGTTATCTTCAGATGAGCTGTGCATCTGAACACCCTCAGATGAGAAAGATGTGGCTTTCTACCTATCTAAGTTTCAAATGGCGTGTGCTCTCCTAGCGCCTTTATCGGCAAACGGTTCAGTAAGTAAACCGCGTGTCGTACAGCCTCCCCCTAGAACCTACCAAGGACATGCATGCTCTTGAGAAGGGATCTTGTCATCCCCATTACCGTTTTGTTCCTACGCTCAACCACTCCGTTCTGCTGTAAAATGTATGGCGTAGTGGAGTGTATGCAAGTCTCATTACATAACTTAGTAAATTCAGTTGAGAGGAATTTGCCACCCCGATCGGTTCTCAAGGTTTTTATTCGATGACCACTGGTGTTCTCAACCCGGTGCTTGAATTTTTTAAATACCATACATGTTTGGTCCTTTGACTTGATCAAGTACATCCACATCCACCGAGAATAATCATTTACGATGAGCACGAAATAGCTATTCCCAGATAAAGTTGCTGGAGTAATGGGTCCCCCGAGATCAACATGTAGTAATTCGAGCGGCTGCTTCGCTCGAAAATTTGCCACTGCTGGAAACGGCTGCCTTGTTTGCTTTGCAATCAAACACTCTTGACACAACCTATTTGGATGTGTGATATGTGGCACTCCCACCACCATGTTCTTCTCCACCATTGTCTTCATAGAGTGGAAGTTGACATGTCTGAGTCGAGCATGCCACAACTACGGTTCATTGGAGATATTTGCAAGTAAACAAACCGGTTCACTGCTTTCTATTGTGGCTTTGCAAAGATTATTGGAAGAGCTTCTGATATTGATAAGTAACTTGTTGTTAGAATCATATACCAAGAGATGTTCTCCCAATATAATAATCTTGCTGCCTCCCTGGGCTAATTGCCCACAACTAATAATGTTACTGTGCAAAGCGGGAACGTAATGTACTTCGGTAAGTAGTCGTTGTTCTCCACCCTTAAAGTGAAACAACACTTATCCTTTTCTCTTGATATGTACAATGGAGCCATCACCAAACCTTACTTGTCCTTGGATGGAATCGTTCAGCTCATGAAACTTCTTCCTCTCCCGACATATGGTTGCTTGCCCCGTTGTCGAAGTACCAAACGTCGGTAGTGTGGTTGTCGTCGTTCGCAGCTTGCGTTCGCGGTTCCACCTTTTCTTCATTCAACAATACATGGTTAGACATCTTCACGCTTGCTGACAATAAAAGTGCGGGTTCCTCCTCAACGCGTGAGAGATTTGCCTCCTCGGCGTGTGATTTGCTCCTGCACTCTCACGCATAATGACTCATCTTGCTACAATTGAAGCACTTGATGTGACTCTTGTCATGACTGCCTCTTCCAAAGCTGTCTGCTCCTTCCTTGTACATCAGGCTGCTGTGATTGTCCCTGCAGCGGCCTTTGCAGCGTCCATGTCCTCTCTGGCCACGGTTTTTGCTCTCCCCAGAGCAATGTTCTTCCCCTTTTGGCTTGATGACGAGTCGTTGTCTTCATTCTTCTACTGCGCCTGCCACTCTGCCTTAGTGAGTAGGAGTTGGCTATCATTGTTGCCGATAGGTGCTCTTAAACGCGCATGCTCCTCAAAGGTCTTCAAGCTTCCGACCGCTTCCTCGAATGGCATGGTCTCGAGATCACAGAACTACTCGATGCCAGCGATGATCGGATAAAAACGATCTAGTGCAGTATTGAGCAACTTTTTTACCATCTCCGCGTCATCGAGTTCCCCCGAGGTTGGTATATCTTACCGACATACCACTTATTTTTCCGGCATATTCATCCAATGTCTCCCCATCCTTCATTCTCATTGCATCAAACTCACCCTTCAAAGTTGATAGGCGTGCTTTCCTGACACGTGCTGGTCCGACAAACCTCGTTTTGAGGCAGTCCCAAAGTTCCTTTGCAGTCTTTTTCTGTGCAACCTGCAATAGGATATCTTCTGACAACATTTGGAGAATATACGCCCTCACCGTTTTATCCTTTTTTGCATCCACTCTTGTACCGTCCGCTGGTTGTACAGCCTCCCAGACTCTATGAGCATCCATCAGTTCCACCTTTATCTACTAGGTGGTATAGTTTTTCGCCGTCAATTGCGGATAATTGGTCGGCACACCGCCGCCATCTCTCGTCACCACAACTTTAGGAACAAACGTCATTCTGGCTCTAATACCAAATAAAAGTTGTAGACACTAGAGAAAACAAAGAACCAGAGGAAGAGGAAGAGAAGAGTTTGGAGAATGTTTCTCGTTCTTCTTTAATTCTTAAACGAAAGGTCTACTTAAATAGAAAAACTTCTAACTAATTATTGTTATCGTAATCCTAATAAATCTGCATCAAATCCTAACTAATTTCTGTTAACGTAATCTCGATAAATCAGCCTCAAATCATTCCATGATTTGCTGAATCTTGATATTGAAAATAACCAAATCAGGATTATTTCCAACAGACGTCAGCCCCTTTAAGCTCCATCTTCCTCCTGATTTTCTCCGAGTTCTTTGCAGACAACCTTAAGAGAGTCTGCAAATTTCCGATTAGATAGATGAAAAGAAGCAGCCCGATGACGCTGATTGCCGCCAACAACATGCTCTCCTAGAAGTATGGGCCTGTTTGAAGGTTTGACTCGAAAGAGCTGCGCCACATATTCAACGTAACCATAACCCAGAACCTAGCTCAAAATTTCAAAGCTAGCGTAAGCTCACAGACCTTAGATTTTGGAGTCCCCATGCAAAGCAGTAGGAAACCTTTTTAGGAAAATCCTTGGAATTCAGAATTTGAGACTAGAGGGCATAAGTAAACATCCCAAAATCGAAGGCAGAAGGAGAGCACGAACTGTTGACGTAAGCAATGACAGGATCATCGACCACATCATTTCGATGTTTGCAAAGGAAACTTGATTGCCGGCCGTTAAGTCTCGTAAAGACTTAATAATCACTTAGTTTTAGTGGTCAAATTGCTAGGAATCAGCAATGATTTAACTGAAATAATCGGATTTTTTAGGGATAATACTGCAGCGATGTTGTATCATCAGTAACGCTGTTTTTACGAGATTTTGCTCAATATTTTGTATTATTCTTATTATCACGGGATTTTTGTTTCCTTGCAATTGCAGAAGATTAATGAGGATATAAGCTGGAAGAATCACGAAGAAAAAAGAAAAATCAATTGAAATTCAAAATTGGAAACAAGAATATCTTTGAAGATTTGGAAATCTTTCTGATGCATCAATATATAATTTTAGAACAAGCCTCTCCAGCCTCTCAAGTTGAGCGTAGAATCAACTTGATTTTTGTTTTCTTAATGCCACATCCAGCCTCTCATCCATTTCTAAACATTTTTTCTAATCATCGACAATGGGAGCGTAGAAGAATACTTGATCAATTGAGGCTGCAAGCACCCAAAATATGAGAAATATCAAGTGCCGGTTTCGTTGCCATCGACTCTCTCTTAGATTCTACACTGTCTTTATCGTTTCTCCGTAGCCTTGACCTTCATGATGATCATCATGAATTTCAATCCTAAACATTAAGAAAAAAATGAGGCTTAGGCATCACATCTACCATGCATCTGGTTTCTTCCACGCATCAATATATAATTTTAGAACATAATTTAAACCAAATATAATCTCGTTGTAGCCAAGAACAATGACACGCCCATGAATTTAACATTATTCTTGACCATATCATCAAGATCGAGGTGCTATCTGAGATCCCAAAAATGCATCAATATATAATTATTTTCTCACGAGTAGACGTTTTGCAGAGAGAACGTTTCTTGAAAACTTATTTAGACGGCCTTTTCTCAATAAAATTAGTTAGAAAAACAAAACAAATCACCTCACTGTTGATTTTGACCTAATTTTCTACCACATCAGGAAGAATTGTTTTAGGGGGAGGGGGTAAACACTATAAATTACCCCTCCTTTTATTCTTCTAATCTCATTCCAAATTTCTTATATCCTTTTGGCATATTTGGTCTTATTCCTTCTCTCTTTGTAATATTTCTTTTTTAAATATATTTCGGTAGTGTCCGAGGACGTAGACATAATTGGCCGCACCTCGTTAAATTTTGGTATTCTTTTTATTGCTTTATTTAATAGCCTTTTGTTATTTTGTCGGGTATAGTTGTTGTGATTTATTGTGCTATTAAATTACTAGTAATAATTCTGTCTAAGGTAAGACTTGGTATTTAAGTGGTCCGTTTGTGACTCTCCTCTCTTTTATCTAGTGTGATTTTTTAGTATAATAGCTTACAAGCTATTTAAAATTGCTCGAGCTTCCGCAACAATTGGTATCAGAGCCAAGTTTTGTAGTATGCTCTATGGTTGCAGCTTTGTCTGAACTTTCACATCATAAAAAATTCTTTAAGCTTTGGTTTTTTGGCTATTAAATAAATTTGGAGCAAAAATGACAGACTCACTTTCGTTGATGATTTTGTTTACTATGAAGAACAAAGATGATGTGCTTGGAGTTTTCCTTAAATGAAAAGCTGAAGTTGAAAACCAGACTGGAAGGAATATAAAGTTTTCCGATCAGACAACGATGGAGGAACACCGTTAGAGGAACACCACAACAGAATGGGTGACAGAGCATATGAATAGAACACTTGTGGAGAAAGTTCGTTGTATGTTGTCTAATGTTGGGTTAGACAGAAAGTTTTGGGCTGAAGCGATAACATACGCTCAACATCTAATCAATCGTTTGCCATCATCTGTTATAGATGACAAGACTCCTTTGGAGGTATGGACTGGAAAACTTGTTACTAATTATGCACATTATGTGTTTTTCGTTCTATTGCATATTATCATGTGAATGAATCAAAGTTGGATTCGAGAGTAAAGAAGACTCTATTTATGGGCTTCAATGCTAGAGTTAAATGATATCGTTTGTGGTGTCTACAGAAAAAGAAGACGATAATTAGTAGGGATGTTACCTTTGATGAATCTGCCATGTTAAATAGGGTAAAAATAAAAGAAATCGATAGTACTTCGTAACAGGTGAAATGTACTACGAAGCAGGTAGAGTTTAGACAAGCAGTAGTGATTCCAGCAAGTAATATCACCCATGACTCTTCGGTGGCAGAAGAAGAGTCAGATGAGGAAGAAGTTTCGACCAAAGAACTTCTACAGCAATCAGAGCCAATTGCCATTAGAAGAACAAGGCGAGAGATTCATAAACTTGCTCGCTTTACTGACATGATAGCTTATGCACTTCCGGTTACTGATAATATTTCATCCTCCTACCCAGAAGCTATTAAAAGTTCAAAAAGTAGTAAATGGGCAGATGCAATGGAAGAAGAAATGCAATCTCTCGAGAAGAACGAGACATGGAAGTTGACACAACTACCAAATGAGAAAAAGACGATTGGATGCAAATGGATATCTTCAAAGAAAGAAGGATTTCCTGAAAAATATGATGTTTGCTACAAGACAAGGTTAGTAGCTAAAGGCTATGCTCAGAAGGAATGAATTGATTTTGATGAAGTATTTTCTCTTGTTGTTAAACATTCCTCCATTAGAATTTTATTAGCCTTGGTAGCACAGTTGAATTTGGAGCTAGCTCAACTTGATGTGAAGACCTCGTTCCTGCACGGTGATATGAAGGATGAAATCTACATGACTCAGCTAGAAGGATACAAGATTGATGGAAAAGAAGATTGAGTTTGCAGACTGAGCAAATCGTTGTACGGATTGAAACAATCCCCGAGACAATGGCACAAACTATTTAACCAGTTTATGAATGGTCAAAAGTACACAAGACGTAAATACGATCATTGTGTGTATTTACGCAAAATTCAAGATGGTTCCTACATCTACTTACTTTGTATGTTGATGATATGTTGATATCATCAAAGAGCCAAGTTGAGATTGACAGATTGAAGGCTCAGTTTAGTAAAGAGTTTGAAATACATGATTTAGGGGAAGCGAAAAAGATTCTTGGTATGGAGATAAATAGAGAGAGAGAAAAAAAAGACAAGTTATATCTAACTCAGAAGTAGTATTTGAAGAAAATATTACAACGTTTTGGTATTCATAAAAATACAAAACCTGTTAATATCCCACTCGCTCCTCATTTGAAATTGAGTAGTCGGTTATCTCCAACGATAGATGAAGAACGAGAATACATGGAAAAAGTCCCGTATGCAAATGCAGTCGGAAGCTTGATGTATGCAATGATGTGTACGAGATCAGATATTTCACAAGTTGTTAGTGTTGTCAGCAGGTATATGCATGATCCGGGCAAGGGTCACTGGCTAGTTGTGAAATGGATTCTACGATATCTTCAAAATACTGTGGATGTTGGATTGAAATTTGAGCGGGATAAGTCTTTTGGTCATTGTGTAGTTGGATATTGTGATTCTTAGTATGCAGGAGACTTGGATAACCGATCTACAACTGGCTATTTGTTTACTTTTGCAAAGGCTCTAGTTAATTGGAAATCTACTTTACAATCAACAGTGGTTTTGTCTATAACAGAGGTAGAGTATATGGCAATTACAGAGGCTGTAAAGGAAGCTATTTGGCTTCATGGGTTGCTTAAGGACTTGGGAGTTGGTCAGAATCAACTTAAGGTATATTCTGACAGTCAGAATGTTGTTCATTTAGCAAAGAATCAAGTCTTTCATGCACGGACGAAGTAGATTGATGTTCGCTATCACTTCGTATGGGAGATTCTCGAGGAAGAGGAGATATTTCTCTAAAAGGTTCATATTTTAGAGAATCCTGCAGATATGCTTACTAAAGTGGTTACGAGAACCAAGTTTGAACACTTTTTAAACTTGGTTAATATCCTGCACATTTGAGTGGGTGTCTGACGGCACAAATTTGGAGACACTGCGAAAATCGTTTGATTGAGAAGATTTTTTTTTTGTGGGATTGAAATTAAGTGAAGATGGAGATTTGTTGATTTTGACCTAATTTTCTACCACATCGGGAAGAATTGTTTTAGGAGGAGAGGGTAAACACTATAAATTAACCCATCATCCTTCTATTCTTCTCGTCCCATTCTAAATTTCTTATATCCCTTTGGCATGTTTGGTCTTATTCCTTCTCTCTTTGTAATATTTTTTTTTGAAATATATTTTGGTAGTCTCCTAGGACGTAGGCATAATTGGCTGAACTTCGTTAAATTTTGGTGTTCTTTTTATCGCTTTATTTAATATCCTTTTGTTATTTTGTCGGGTATAGTTGTTGTGTTTTATTGTGCTATTAAATTACTAGTGATAATTCTGTCTAAGGTAAGATATTTAAGTGGTCCGTTTGTGACCCTCCTCTCTTACTTAAAAATTTATCCAGTGTGATTTTTTAGTACAATAGCTTATATGCTATTTAAAATTGTCTGAGCTTCAGTAACACTCACGTCGCTTGGATTCATGTCTTTCTCGTCAAATATCCTCTCCAAAATTGTTTCTGGGAATTGCATGCAAAAGCAAAACAAGAACAAATAGCTTCTGAGCCCGAGAGAGAGAGAGAGAGAGGTGAATAGTATGCACCAGAACTTGAAGATCAGCGACAAGAACAATGTCAAGACAAGAGCAGAACGTTCCAAAACTTAACGAGAGCTTCATGGGGTAGTTTGAGACGATATAAAGAACTTGGAACTTGACCTGGTAAGCATTCTCGAGTGTGAACTGCGAAAAAATGTAGAGAATCCCAAGAGAGCAAAGACAAGATTCTCGGTGGTTGGCTTGTAGCACTCATGAATTCAAGCCACCTAAAGTCTTTCTATTTTATTAACCTCAACAATATTCATCACGTAGCCGATAATACCATCTTATTATTTTAGTCTAACTCTCACAATTATTAACTCAATCTAATTTCATAGAATAAGGAAGGAATTCTATTATTTAAAATTACATGCACATTACTATAATTAGTCATTATTTGATGCGTTAGTGCGATTAAATAAACGTAATTTTCATTTTAAATATTAAAAATTTTCTTTGGTATTCGAACGAGAAGATTAACGCAGTGTTACGACTTCGTGGATATATCATATTTTTTCTTTGATTTCGATAAGTCATACTATTCTTTTATCTGAACAGGATGGCTGAACGTCAGCTTGATCGGCAGCGGCTGTGATTATGGGTTGAGATGTGCTAGTCTTCGAACAAGCCTCTCACCGGCAGCGTGATTAAATTACAGGCACTACGCCGGTCCCCCATCTCCGATTTACAACATTGCTCCAAGGAAATCTTGTAGAAGAGAATACTCACGTCCGGTGATGGAGAAGATTCTTCTGGTTACATCTTCGTTTGCTTGCATGTTCCGACGAACACGATGGTTTTGTTCAGTTTCACGTCCATTTCGAGACGCTTTTTCTGATCATTGATAACGGGAATGTCGAAGAATAATGGATCAAGTGAGGCTGCAACCACACAAAATAAGAGAAATATCTTAATGCCAGACTGGTCGATACTCTTGGATCCAGAATTTCTTTCACAGTCTTTATCTCTCCGCCGTAGCCTTGCCGCGATCATCTTCGCGAATTTCAATCCTAAAATATATGAAAAATAGGAATTAGTTCTCCAGTTCACAGAGAGAGAAAGAGAGAGAGTGCAGATTGGAAAGGGTTTAGTACGTATAACTTGGAGCTCAGCAACAATAACAACTTGTGACAGAAGAAGAACAATCCGAAGCATGAGAAGAGCTTCATGGGTGGAGGGGCATCGAAAGACACAAACGAATAAAGAGAAAGTGGAAGCTGCGGGGAGAGCGCCGTTGGTGGACAAACTCATCCATTCAAGTCAGCCGAAGTCTCCATTTTTCATTTTACTTTTTCGAGACATGATAACTTAAATATCATTCATATGCATTTAAATTGGTTTTTAAAATCGTATAGTCAACCCAACAGTTTCTGCTAAAGGTTTTTTTTTTTATATATTTTACCCTTCTAGTGTGATGTACTTCGAAATTAAACTGATGACTTTAAACGCGTGAATTGTTTAACATTATTCTTAGGATCCTCGTAAGTGGTTTTATCTCTAAAACGAGTAACTACTCATTTTGCTTTCATTAGAGAAGCAATTAAGAGAAATAGAAAAATAAAAAATTAACTAATGAAAGGAAATATATGATTTTTACCCATGTCTCATTGCTTAGGGTTAACACTCTTTAAATAGATTTCATTAACTTAATCATTGACCTAATTGAATATAAAAAAGATCAAACTAATCTTCTTACCTAATTGAATATAAAAAATAAACTGATCGTCTAACGTAATTAAAATAACAATTAAAAAAATAACTTAAGAAACATGAAATATCAATAGATAACTAGACTCGATGAGAATAATATTTTTTGACAAAGTCATCACGAGAATTTAGGTCCGTAACAACTACGTAAATGACATACAACATGCTTAGGAATGGTGCAAGAAAGAGGGAAATTCGGAGAAAAGACTGGGTTTAGAATGGATGTTGCAAGTCAATGGGAAATAGACATGCAGATGTCGACTTTGTTTGTGATTTGACTACAAGCAAGGTCGAAGATCCAGTAATTACAAATTAAATCTCAAGTGATTCGATTATCTCAAATAATCCTCAAAATGCTTTGGCAAGATGTCGGGCTTAAAACCAGCTTTGGCAAGATGTCGGGCTTAAAACCACATGTTACCGTTGTCTTATTACCAATGTTTTCAAACGCAAACAAGAACAACCTTAGACCAACAAAAAATAACGTCTTAATTTCTGTTGGAGCTTAGCTCATAGCAGTGAAAATACACGATCTGGCACCATTTACTAAAACTAACAATATTGTTCTGGTAACGTTGATGGAGAACAGCCCAAAACAATCTGGAACAAAAGAAAATACAGACTACATGACGCATAATAGGACATGTGGATTGTTGGAAAAAGGGATTCATTGATTATGGTTCCAACAAGTGATACCCACATAACATCTTTCCCTCGTTGAAGTCTGATTAAGCTAGTTCCTAACACATAAACTAAGTCATATAGATCACTAGAAATCCAAGAAACATCACGGTCGCTTTCAGATCCAACGCTCGAATCTGGGCGGAGCCTAATCTCCGCTGTCTTCATGGGTGTGGTCCAACAGCTTGTCTCGGTCTCTGCTAAACAGCTCCCAAGCCGCCTCTAAATAATGGGCAGCAGACGCGGCCATTTTCTTCATATATCCAGGGTCGTCCTCCCTCTTACGAGAAAGCAACAAATATTGATGGAGTAGAGTTCGAAGGTCCTTTGCTCGCAAAACAAAGACATCCACCTTTGTCATTGCTATTAACTTTTCTGTCGCCACAGGGACTCTTTTACACTCAGACGTAAAGGGTGTAGATATTGCCCATTCTATCAGATCTTGGCCATAAAGTTGTCCTGCTTTTAAGTCGTCGACCTTACAAATTCCCATCTTGCAATTAGAAGTCTTTATCTGGCCTTGTATTATTATAATCATCATGCCCAACAGATCGCCTTCTTTGATTATGCATTGTTTCTTGTGATACGATAATAGTGTGAGATGATCGTAAAATGCATCAAGAACTGGATTCACTGTTTCTTTACTTCTTTTAGGTGTGTTGACGCCTACCTTTCCACCGCCCGTCTGTTTAACGACAAACATGTAATACTTACGAGTTAGTTCTAATTGTTGTCCGCACAAAATGGTAGAAGAAAATGCTCACTTTAGGATGGCACAGGCTCTTCTTGAAGCGGTTCTTGCTTTCACTTGGAAGAGCATCGATCACACTTTCGAGATTTACATCTTCTATTTCATGTAATTTTTTACCAACGAGAGCAATTATCTCCTTCCTCAGCCCTGGAGGACTGTCATACCTTTCCAACAACTTGTCTAGTTCAACCTCTTTCTTCTCCGATTTCTTTCTTCGTTCTTCCGAATCTGCTGCAGAAAACTGCAAGATGGCCTGCAGTTCGAGAAACGGCTTAGATGATTTTTCAGAGTCGAACAAGACTTGTCCGTTAATTCACCCTCATCAAAGCAAAGTACCTGAAAATTTCCAATCAGATAGACGAAAAGAAGCAGCCCGATGACTGTGATTGCAGTTGAAAACAAACTCTCCCAGAAGTATGCGCTTGTTTCAAGGTTTGACCCGAAAGAGCTGCACAACATCACACCGCTAGTTAAACTCAACCACAACCCTAACCCTAACTCAAAACTACGTCCGCTTACGCACCTTAGATTTCGGAGTCCCCATGCAAAGCAATAGAAGAACTTTCTCGGAAAATCCTTCGAATACACAATTCCGGACCTAAGGGCTGGTGCAAAAATTCCGAAGTCAAAGCGAGAAGGTGAATCGAGAGGGCATGATCGACTGAGGTAACCAATTGTAGGATCATTGACTCTGGGGTTTCGATGCATGCAAAAGAAATTCGATTGGTCACACATTGAATTTCCTCTGCAGGCACGGTGCCAACACGTTGATTCTCTCTGCACTGAAAAGAAATACCACGATGCTCCGAACAGCTAAAAAACGACGAACCTAGCATGAATATATGCGCGTGGAAAACGTAGCAATATTCACAAATGGTCATCAAACTTACATGGCTGGCGATGACGTAGAGAAAGAAGTTAAATAAGCCTTTAACCCACGCAGCTCTGGCAATTTTGCGAGGACCGACATTTTTTTTCAGTTCCTTGGACGATTGGTAGATTCTTACAATCCTGGTAATTTGGAGAGAGAAACTCTCCCTGGTCACTAAGGCGATTCTCGGGCGATTTTTCTCCCGAGCTCCTCTTCGTTCCAGCGCCTTCTCTTCTCTTCTTCTGCTGAGATCTCCTGCTCATTCTCTGAATACAAGGAAGAGATCATTGTATTGGAGCTCTCTGTTCACGCGGCTAGGGTTTCGTCGTTGCGATTCGGGGGTTTCCCGTCGCGACGCCGTCTGACGGTTTTCGGCTGGTTCCTTCACTCTTCCCCCCTCACTGATTCCCCTGCCTCCTAGCCGTTACCGGACTCTCTTGCTGTCGCCGGAACTACTGCTTCTCTTGCTGTCGCCGATTCGTCGCGCCTATGGCAAAAAAAGGCAGGTCTAGGGACCCTCCCAGACCTCATCCGCCTCCAACAATCCCTCCGCCCCCTCTGCCTCAAACCTCTGATCCTCCTGAGGTAAGTCGAGGTATGGTAATTGGCCTTCCCTCTCCTGGTTTACGTCCAGAAATCTTAAATGCCGCTCCTGATCAGTATGAAAATCTGGATCTCATCGTTGATCTTAAATTCCCTGAAAATTTTGATAACCTGAATGAGCATGAAATTCCTGAAAATTTGGATAATCTGAATGAGCATGAAAACGTGTATAATTCGGATGCTAATTCCATTTCTGAAAATGAGCATGAAAACTTGGTTGTGCATAATGGGATTAATGGAAATAATATAGATGAATCTGTGCTTGGAAAATATCCTGGTTTTCCTGCAGGTATCTCCTCTGCAGGTCACAATGCCCCTCCGGTCCATGGTGCCAAAAGGAATACCCCGTCAGTCAACAGAACATACGCTGATACTGTTAGAAATAGTAGGAATCATGGGCAGGGTCTACAACTCTCTTACATTCCAACCGAGGAGGATGATATTACATTTCTTCCAAGTGATTTGCTAGACATTGAAAAAGAAATCGGTTATATTAGTGTTGGATATTTCACGAATCGCCACCCGGGTAAAGAAGGCCTCAGGAAAATCGTTGATGGATGGAAAGTTTCAGTTAAAGTCATTCCGAACACCAATGGATGGATTTCTTTTATTTTTCAATCTGAAGCCGATCGTGAGCAGGTTCTTAGCCGAGGTCCTTACTCCATTTTCGGCCAACCCTTGCTTCTCAAGAAACTGCCACCGGGTTTTAATTTCGGAGATGATGAGATTAATTCTATCCCTCTTTGGGTGAACTTCCCAAATCTTCCGATTGAATGTTGGTCTGAAAAAGCCCTCAGTTTAATTGCCACAAAAGCGGGGAAGCCCCTCATGACTGATCTCCTCACGCAATCTAAGGGTCGGCTGAGTTATGCTAGAGTCCTCATTGAAGTTGACATTTCCAAAGAACTAACTAGGGAAATCAGTGTTGTTTTGTTCAACAAAAGGATCACCATTCCGGTTCTCTACGAAAACGAACCACTTTACTGTCAAGCCTGCAAATCCATTGGACATTCATCTGCAAAATGTAAACTCCCTCCTATTAAGTCTCCCCTGCGCCCCCCCATCCCTCCAACAGTCAGCTCAAATCCTACCCTTCTCCCTCGGCCCGTCCTATCCCCCATGAATGAAGATCCTCTCGAATCTGAAGATGATATTTCTGTTGTCGGTTCTTCTCTCCCTGATGAAATGCCTCCCCCTCCTGTTACCTTGCTTCCTGTAACTGAAGTTTCTGCCCTCCCCGCCACAAAACCTCCCCTAGAAGACTTTAAGGATACCTCAGATATCCTCCATGATCAGATGCCATATTTTTCTAATTTGGAGGACTCGGCTGTTTTTACCATGGTTAAATCTCGTAAGAAAACCAGGTCTATGGACATTAAATTAAATGGGAAAAGAAATGTTGAAAAACTGGCTGCAAAAATGGAATTTGGTCGACTTAAAACAGTGAGCTCGGTTTCCCCTCTTCTGAAAATGGGTCGGGTTAAAGGTGATGTTCGTCCTTCCTGCCCCAAATGATTATTACATCCTGGAACGTAAGGGGTTTCAATTCCCCTCTAAAGCAGGATGAAGTTTTTAACCTCATTCGGGAGAAGAAAATTGATGTTTTTGGAATCCTTGAAACTAAGTCTGCCCCGGAAGTTATTCATTCCTTCCTCCAAAGGCTCCCGGGCTGGAACTTCCTAACAAACTTTGATCTCCACCCCTCCAGCCGGATTGCAGTGATCTGGAACACCTCGAAGACTAGCATTGAATGCTCCAACTCCTCCCCCCAAGCCATTCATCTTCGTGTCTCTTGTCTAACCACCCATAAATCCTTCCTCCTCTCCATAATTTACGGTCTCCATTCCATCTCCAACAGAAAGCTTCTTTGGTCTAATCTGGTGTCCACCAGAGCTGCATCTTCCCTTCCATGGATCCTTATGGGCGATTTCAATTCTATCATTGATCCCTCCGAGCGTATTGGCGGTGTAACTACCAGTAATCGGGATTGCTTTGATTTTAAGGACTGCTGCACAAATTTGAGCCTCACCGACCTTCCTTCTTTAGGCCCTAAATTCACTTGGACAAATAATAGGGTTTGGAGCAAACTTGACAGAGCCATGGTTGATGATTTCTGGATGTGCCACTTTCCTTATGCCTCGGCCCTCTTCTCTTCCCCAGGCCTTTCAGATCATTGCCCTTGCACAGTCAGCTTTCACAACTCTCCCATCCATAAGAAACCTCCATGGAAATTTTTCAATATGTGGACTGAGCATCCAGACTTCCTCCCAATCACAGAAGATACTTGGATGCATTCTTCTTCTGGTACTTTTCAGTTTCAGCTTAAAGAGAAGCTAAATTTGGTTAAAATTAAATTACGCGACCTAAACTCGAAGCATTTCTCTCACATTTCCTCTCGGGCCCAAGATGCCAAATTGAATTTTAAAAAAGCTCAGATGCTTTCTCTTTCCAATCCGGGTAACCCTTCGCTTGTTGAGCCCCTCCCGGACCTAAGAAAAAAATGGACCACTCTTGCTTCAGCTGAAAAGAGTTTTTACAAGCAAAAAGCCAAAAGCAAATATATCATCGAGAGTGACAAGTGCACCAAATTCTTTCATGCCTCTGTTAAGAGGAACCAGAAAAGGAACTTTATTGCTTCGATAATCAAGCCGGATGGTACGCGTACCAATTCCAATGATCAAATTGGTTCAGAGCTGGTCACTTACTTCAAAAGCCTTCTCGGTTCTAAACCCTCCCCAGACAATTGTGACAAGAACATCATCCAAATCGGGCCCTTGCTTTCAGACAGCCACAAGTCCCTATTAACCAAAGATATATCCTCTGAGGAAATCAAGTCTGCTTTATTTGCTATTGATAATGATAAGGCTCCGGGGCCGGATGGTTTCACCTCAAAATTCTTTAAGGATTCATGGAACATCACTGAGGATCTTTTCTCAAAGGCTGTCTTGGAGTTGTTCAAGCATTCGAAGCTCCTTAGGCAGTGGAATCACTCCCTCCTGGCTTTAATTCCAAAAGTTAAGCACAACCCCACAGTTAATGATTTTCGCCCTATCTCTTGCTGCACGGTTTTCTACAAGGTCATATCCAAAATCCTTGCTTGCCGACTTTCTGACTCTCTCTGCAATATTATTGACCCTTGCCAAGGGGCTTTCATAAAAGGGAGAAGTATCTCTGAAAATATTCTCCTAATGCAAGAATTAATTCGCAAATATAATTTGAAGAATGCCTCTCCCAGATGCATTATCAAAGTTGATTTTGCAAAAGCTTTTGACTCTGTTTCTTGGAACTTTCTCGAGGATATCCTCCAAGGTTTCGGGTTTCCCCCAATTTTCATTGCCTGGTTATCCGCTTGCTTCCGGTCCCCCTCTTTTTCATTATCTTTCAATGGAGGTATTACTGGTTTTTTCAAAGGTGAGCGTGGCCTCCGGCAAGGGGATCCTCTCTCCCCATACCTCTTTGTCTTGTGTCTGGAATACCTTTCTCGGCTTATCAAATCTAGAACCTCTAACTCCCAATTCAACTTTCACCCTCAATGCCAAAATTTAGGCCTCACCCATTTGGCATATGCAGATGATCTTATGCTTTTTGCAAGAGGGGACCCCATCTCGGTCAACATACTCATGGGTTGTCTTCTTGATTTTGGTAAAGTCTCTTGTCTCAATATTAATATCAACAAGTCTTGCTTTTTTTCTGCGGGAATTTCTCCCTTGGACCTTTCCCAGATTAACCAATCTACGGGCTTGCCTTTTGGAACCATGCCTTTCAAATACCTTGGCATTCCTATGTTCGCGGGTAATTTGCATGCATATCATTATCAAGACTTTCTTAGCAACATCTCTTCCAATATTAAGGGATGGAATGCTTCATCCTTATCTTATGCCGGCCGTCTCGAGCTCCTCCGCTCGGTCCTCCAAGGGGTAGAATGCTTCTGGCTTTCTGTTTTCTCTTTTCCGGTCTCTGTTAAAACTAAGATTATTCAGGCTTGTAGAAATTTCCTTTGGGGTTCGCCTGTTGCTCAAGTTGCTTGGTCCACTATATGCTTGCCTAAGCTGGAAGGTGGGCTTGGTGTCCGGGACCTAAATACATGGAGCTTGGCATTTCACTCTAAAGCGATCTGGAACATTGAAAACTGCAAATCCTCATTATGGGTCAAATGGATTCATCATGTGTATTTAAAGGAGTCTAACATTTGGGATTGGACTCCGGGGTACAGAATCTCCCCTTTCATGAAAAACATCATCAAAGCTAGGGACTTCCTATTAGAGAAATTCGGCACCAAGGATGAAGCTTATGGTCTTCTAAAAAATTGGAAGACAAAGACAAATGGTCACGGATTATCCTTTCTCTACAATGCCATCCGCCCCCAGGGTCAATTAAAACCTTGGGCCCCAACGATTTGGAACACCAAAATTAAAAATACATGCTCTTAGCATATCTTTGAGAATCTTTGTGTACTTTTATTGACCATCTGTTTGGGATGACATGTCATACTAAGATTTAATTTCGTACCTAATGCTCAAGTGCTCCAAAATGGAGAAGTAAATTTTGAGTCTCGATCAGACACGATACTAAAAAGAATGTCATGTAGACGAACAATATTTTCAATGTATAACTTACTAAATTTTGTATGAGAAAAATACATTCTTATTGCAATAAATTATATAGCTTTGGTGAGTCTATCGACTATAACCCAAATCGAATCAAGATTTTGTGGCGTGTTTGATAACTCAGTTACAAAATTCATAATAATTTTATCTCACATCCACTCAATGGTAGGTAAGGGTTGTATAGTCTTCTTGGCTTTTGATGTTTAGCTTTTACTTGTTGATATGCCAAGCACTTTCATGCATATTCAGCGACATCTTTCTTCATTCCAACCCATCAAAATTGATGTTTCATATCTTGATACATCTTCGTAGAACCATGATGTACGAATCTAAATTTATGATTCTCGGCAAGTATCGTTTGTCTTAGTTCTAAGTTGTTTGATACTACCACTCTTTCTTTGAAAAAGAAGAATCCATTTGTACTGATTTCCCAATCCTCAAATTCTTCACCATTTCGAATTTTATCAAATCTTTCTTTTAACTCATCATCTAATTTTTTGTATTTTCTTGATGCACTGCACAATAGTTGGTGTAACAATAAGATTAAACACTTGGATCACTTGGTCATTCTCTTAAATTTACAGCTCGTAGTCCTCGATTGCTAAACGCCTCATCCAATAATCGACATTGATGTTTCATAATTGCTCAAATATTCCATACAACATCATTAATGGAGATTTAAATCTCGTTGTGCAAATAAATACTTTAAACTCTTGTGGTCAAAAAATATTTTAAATTTGGTGGCGTACAAATAACTTCTTCAAATTTTTGATCCAATAATTGTGGCAACCAGTTTTAAGTCATGAACTGGATTAATTTCTCTCATGAGTCTTTAATTGTCGTGACACATAATCTATTACTTTATCCAGTTGCATTAGTATATAACCTAAACTCACTCGTGAGGCATCAGTGTATACGACATAAGATATATTTTCATCAGGTACTACTAAGAATGAGACAATAGTTAATTTCTGCTTGATTTCATCAAAAGCTATTTGACATTTTTTGCTCCAAATAAACTGTACATCAATCCTTGTTAACTGAACTAGTAGCATAGCAATGGAAGATGAATTTTGTACAAATCGAAGATAATAACTAGTCAATCCTATGAAACTACGTCCTTATGTAATATTTTTTGGTGTTTTCATGCTAACACAGCTTTGACTTTTGCTGGATCTACTGAGATTCCATTTTGAGAGGCAACATGACCAAGAAATTTAACTTCGATCCTCCAAAAAGTCACATTTCTCTCATTTTGCATATAGGTAGTGTAGACGTATTGTCTCTAAACAATTTCTAAGTGTTCCATATGCTCCTCAAGAGAAATGTGTGGAGAACACTCACTTTATTCAAGATATGCATCAAGAAATTGATTTGACTTCTTCTAGGTCTGTTGACGCCTGCCATTCCAATGCTTGTCTGCTTAACGACAAACATGTAATATTGATGAGTTAGTTATAATTGTTGTCCGCACAAAATAGTAGAAGCAATTGCTCACTGAATAAGGGAAATAAAAACCCGTTATTTTTTACGATAAATTTCAACTAACTCTTGACAGGATAAACGGTCACTAAATTTATCGTGTGACCTATGAATTTTCTATGCTCATGATGTCTAGTTTTCATTGGTTCACGGTTCATGTCATGCCGAGATTTATGGAAGAAGTTATGATTGTTTTAGTAACGAAAGGTCAAAAACTTTTTATGAGAGTTTTTAGAAATAAATAGTCTTAGAATTACTATTTTATTTAATTTTACTTTTAATGTTATTTATGTCACTTTGTATTATAAATAATGAATAAATAAAATGAAAGGAAGACAAGAGTCCACAAGTTATTCTCTCTAACACATTTGGTTCTTTCTCCTCTCAAGAAACTCAGTTTTTCAAATTTTGATTTCTTTTAAATTGGTATCAGAGCTATGTCGAACTATGAAGTTCAATGTTGAGGCAAATGCCATTGTAACTCACCAAGACAGACTACGACAAATGGAGTATTAAAATACGTGTTTTAGTTGGTGCACTAAATGTGTGGGAAGTAGTCAAAAATGGCTACGATAATCAAGAAAATATTGATTCTTCCATAACGAACCAATTAAAAGTATTGAAAGAAATGCGAATGAAGGATAAAGCTCCTCTCTATCTCTTATTCCAAGCGGTAGATGAGTCGAGCTTTGAGAAGATTTCTAGTGCATCAACTTCAAAGGAAGCATGAGATACTTTGCAAAAAGTGTTCAAAGACGCCGATCGAGTTAAACAAGTGCGTCTTCAAACTCTACGAGGTGAGTTGGAGTCCATGAAGGTAAAGAACTCAAAAGATATATCTAGCTACGCTACTCTTGTGCAAACAGTAGCGAATAAACTCCAATGAAATGGAAAAACTCTCACGGATGCAGGAGTTGTGAACGAAATTCTCCGATCATTGATAAATGATTTTTAGAATGTCTTATGTGCAATTGAGGAGTCAAAGAACTTGAAAGAAATGTTCGTCAATGAACTCGCGGGCTCTCTTGAAGGGCATGAATAATGAAAGAAGAAAAACAAACAAGATATTTTGGAGGAGACCTTACGAACAAAGATGATTCTCAAGGAGGATAATGCGTAATATGTGCAAACACAATCAAGGAAGAGTACATGGTCGTGGAGGTCACAGTTACGATCGCGAAAGATGACGTGGTCGTAGAAATAACTACAAAGAGAGAGGACAGACGAACTAACAAAACTGGCTTGGATGAAGCCACGATTATAGAAGAGGCAGTCGATCAAATAGTCCAAATTTTGAATGTTACGATTGCGAAAAATATAGACACTATGCAATAGACTACTCTTCCGAGAAGGAGGTGGAAGAAAACGCGAATCTAGTTGTTGAAGAAAACGCGAATCTAGTCACGAAAGATGAGAACAAAGATGATGGTGTTCTAATGATGGTCCATGAAGGCTCTACTCTAAAAAAGTGATATGATGTGATATCTTAATATTAGTGCCAGCAATCATATGTCATTCCATAAACATCTATTTGTTGATATGCAAGAGATAAAAGAAAGACATGTGTCTTTTAGAGATGCATCGAAGATCCAAATCAAAGGTCGAGGAAAAATATATTTTTCTCAAAATGATGGAAAATAAGGTACTTGGAGGATTTCTACTGCGTACTGGAATTGAAGACTAATATTCTTAGCATGAGACAGTTATTGGAGAAAGAGTGTTCGGTTTTCATAAAAGACCGAATGTTGCACTTGAAGGATAAATATTGCCGATTACTCACATATGTGGAGATGACAAAAAATCGGATGTTCAAACTCAACTTGAAAATACACAAGAAAATTTTTTGCGAGTCAAAATAGAGGACAAAGTAAGCTTATGATATTTACTGTATTGACATTTATATTATGGTCGGCTAAAAAAGTTAACAACGGGGGAAATCGTCCATGAGCTATCTCATATTGACATTGACCAGTCACATAGGACTTTGATGCTCTCACCCTGCAGTTTACCCGACAAGGCCATCACCTGGCATTATCAGCCCTACCACCAAACCCGAGCCATGACTAGCAGCACTTTCCAGTTCCATAGTAGCGGACACACTCTTTATTCTCCTTCAAGAGTTTAGCAACCTCTTCACTGAGCCAAGTGGATTTTCGCCCATTAGGTCTTGTGACCATCAGTTTTGCCTCTCTAAGGTTTTGATCCAGTCGTGGTGCCCTGTTATCGTTATCTTCACTTTCAGAAGGATGAGATCGTACTATGGTGCTCACTTATGCTTCGACGAGGCGTTGCCTCAACCGCTTGCCTTATTCCTCCCAAGTACTCCTTTTTCACAAGTAGAATCATAATAATTTTTGACATTTTGTTACTAAAATGATCATAATTTCTTTCCCAATATTCGGAATGGACTGAAACTTGTATTATTGAAAACTAGACATCTGAAGCATAGAAATTCATTAGTTACACATTAAATTTAGTGACTGTTTGTCTTTTCAAAAATAGTTGAAATCTATCTTAAAAAATTGACTAATTTTAACTGTCATATATTTTTGTTAAGTTTAATGCTCAACAAAATCACATGTTATTGTTGCCTTATTACCAATGTTTTCATACACAAACAAGAACAGCCTTCAACCAACAAATACATTGATCGCACCAAGAACCACTTAATATTTTGTTATTTCTAAGAGCTCAGTCCGTAGCAATGAAAATATACGGTCTCGCACCATCTGCTAAAACTAACAATATTGTCTTGGGAATATTGATGGACACTAGAAGAGATATTTAACAGCCCGAAACAATCCGTTGGTACATCAAACAAAATAAACTACCAGACTACAATAACATCTTTCCCTTGTTGAAGTCTGATTCAAGCTAGTTCAAAACACATAAACCAAGTAACATAGATCACTAGAAATCCAAGAAACATCACGGTCGCTTTCCGATCCAACACCCAAATCTGGCCGGAGCCTAATCTCCGCTGTCTCCATGGGTTTGGTCCGACAACTTGTCTCGGTTTAAGATGTACCGCTGCCTAGCCGCCTGTAAATAATGGACAGCAGAAGAGGCCAATTTCTCCATATATTCAGGGCCGTCCTTCAACGCCTTACGAGGAAGCGACAAATATTGATGGATCAGAGTTTTAAACTTATCTGCTCTCAAAACAAAGGCCTCCACCTTTGTCAATGCTACTACCTCTTCTCTCGCCACAGGGAAGTTATTACACTCCAACTTCGAGGGTGGAGATAATGCCCATTCTATAAGATCTTGGCCATAAAGCTGGCCTGCTCTTAAGTTGTAGACCTTACATCTTTCCTTGTCGCACTCGAAAGCCTTTACCTTGCCTTGTATAATTATGATTATCTGGTCCAACGGCTCGTCTTTTTTGAATATGCATGCATTCTCCATATACGTAATTGGTATGAGATGATCGTAAAATGCATCAAGAATTGGATTCCCTGTTTCTTTACTTCTTTTAGGTATGTTGACGCCTACCTTTCCACCGCCCGTCTGTTTAACGACAAACATGTAATACTCACGAGTTAGTTCTAATTGTTGTCCGCACAAAGTGGTAGAAGAAAATGCTCACTTTAGGATGGCACAGGCTCTTCTTGAAGCGGTTCTTGCTTTCACTTGGAAGAGCATCGATCACACTTTTGAGATTTACATCTTCTATTTCATGTAATTTTTTACCAACGAGAGCAATTACCTCCTTCTTCAGCTCTGGAGGACTGTCATACCTTTCCAACAACTTGTCGAGTTCAACCTCTTTCTTCTCCGATTTCTTTCTTCGTTCTTCCGAATCTGCTGTAGAAAACTGCAAGATGGTCTGCAGTTCGAGAAACGGCTTAAATGATTTTTCAGAGTCGAACAAGACTTGCCCGCTAATTCAACCTCATCAAAGCAAAGTACCTGAAAATTTCCAATCAGATAGACGAAAAGAAGCAGCCCGATGACTGTGGTTGCAATTGAAAACAAACTCTCCCAGAAGTATGCGCTTGTTTCAAGGTTTGACCCGAAAGAGCTGCACAACATCACACCGCTAGTTAAACTCAACCACAACCCTAACCCTAACTCAAAACTACGTCCGCTTACGCACCTTAGATTTCGGAGTCCCCATGCAAAGCAATAGAAGTACTTTCTCGGAAAATCCTTCGAATACACAATTCCGGACCTAAGGGCTGGTGC
>QAOC01006523.1:39039-52739 GCA_003255005.1 Begonia fuchsioides
CCGGATTCTCCACTCCTTCTCTCTCCATTCTGTTTCGCACAATCCGCCTCCATCATTAAGCTTCGATTTTTCTGTTTCGCGATGCCCTGACGATTGCCCAGCCAAATAAGCCTTGCACAAAAGGACAAAAACAGGACACGTAAACAACTTCTGGAAAGATAATAAAATGCCCAAGAAAAACAGCGTCTAATTCATTAAAAACCACGTGTTAATCCCGTGCACCTATGCTGTAGCACATTTCACAGCACACGCTCACAGCAAGCATGTTTTTCTTTACTTTTAACCATTTTTGCTTGCAATTCATCAATATTCAAGGCCGTAAACAAGCCCATTTCGGGACTTATCAATGACCAATGGCTCTGCATCTTCCTGCTCGAAAATTAGGTCTTCTAGAAAGGAAAGTGTGGTTATTCATAAACTTAGGAGTCTGTTATTGGGGTTTTGATCTGTTTAACCTTAACCCTTTAGTTGTTTATTTCTCTGCTTTGAGTCCCTAAATACTCATCTTTGCACAATAAACTTGCTCCGGAAAATCGGTTTCAGCGCATCATGTTAACAAAACACAATTGACCGAACACTTTGCAAACAAATAAATCCTTGCAAAGCTAGTTTTTGGATCTGGAGTTGGGGAAGAGTAAGAAGCCCGAAGAAGAAGTTATTATGGAGAAGTTTCTGAGAATGAAAAAACAAAAGCTGATTGACATTTTTTTTGTTTCCACTTTTACACGACATATGAAATAGAAAACTACCCATGATGGTGGTTAAATAGAAACTACCCTCAAACACCCTTCCTAAAACACACTCGGGTGGTTTAAAACAAAACCACCCATGAACATAGATGGTGATTTAAAGCAAACCGCCACTTAACACACGTAAAAAAACTACTTTTGACTGAATTAAAAAACATTAAAAAAAACAAGATTAATTCCAACAATCTCCTCCTTAATCTTGTCGAATTTGCTTCAGATTTTATACAATTTTCATACTTAGTTCTTCCAATTTCCCTCGGCAGAGAGGCTTCGTCAGGATGTCGGCGAGCTATTCTTCTGTTCTAACGAATTCAATTTTAATTTTTTCTTCCTGAACACATTCGCGAATAAAATGATGTTTTATATTCTGCCAATTTTTCCTTCCTCAATTTCAATTTCAATTTCAATTTTGCCAAAATGATGTTTTGCCGCCAAGTGATTTGTTGTCGGAGCTTCCATGAATCGGCTTACCACTTCGATCGAGTAAGCTAAGTCTGGTCGTGAGTTTACCAGATAACGCAAGCTTCCAATTGCACTCCTATAATTTGTTGCATCTACAGAAGGGCTATTGTCTTCTTTGCTCAACTTCAGTCTTGATTCCATAGGAGTTTTGTAGGGTTTACTCTCTCGCATTCCCAATTTTTCCAATATCTTCTTTGCATAACCATATTGACATATTGAAATTCCGCTTGAATCTTGCTGAACTTCTATTCCCAAATAGTAGCTCAGTAGACCCAAATCGCTCATGTCAAATTGTTCTTTCATCTGGTTCTTGAATTTTTCCACACTCTCAAAATTTGATCCTATGATCACCAAATCATCCACGTATACTTCTATCAATTGGGTTTCAGTATCAGATGCTTTTATGTAGACTGCATGTTCGATTGGGCACTTTCTGAATCCCAATTCACTGAGACAGCAATCCAGCTTAGCATTCCAGGCTCGTTGTGTCTGCCGCAATCTATATAAAGCCTTCTTTAATTTCAAGACCTTTCCTTCTTGACCCTGTGCTATAAAACCGAATAGTTGAGCGACATATTCTTCTTCTTCTAATTCACCGTTCAGGAAAGCTGATTTCACATCCATATGATGCAAGCCTTCTTTGTCCTGGACATGTGGCATCTTTGTTTTTCGAATCAGTTCGTGATAGAAGCACTTGATCGCTTTGTTTGACTTCGCGATCTTTTAACCTGTCTTCATGTGCTTTCAACGACCCGATCACCTCCTCCATGGTTTTAATTTGCAAATCTCTGAATTCTTCAATTGTCGAGGCTATCTATATGAATTTTGGAGAAACAGAACGTAGCCTTTTCTTTACCACGTATGTTTCATCGACTTGTTCTCCTAATTCTTGCAATTTGCTGACAATTGTTGCCACTCGACTAGAAAAATCGTCTACTGTATCTTTGACAATTTGCTGACAATTGATATCAAATGATGTGTTATAGATGGGTGATGGGGGCGGTGATGATACGTTCCCTAGGGTACCCTGATACCCCTAAATCTGGCCAGGAATACTGCATGCGTGCAGGTTACGATGACCGGAATCATAACTATCTTAGCAGATTGCCCTTGGTTCCCAGGTGGCTGTGTGCCGTTGTGGTTCGACCCGAGTAGCTAACGGTTGCATTCCTGATCAACATCGGGTTATGGTAGCTTAGATCCGGGACACCTTATCGGGATGCCTTCGGATGACAGTCGGCTGAGGCCACTGTGGTTTGATCCAGGTTGGTTAAGGGTGGTAACCTAGAAAAGGGCTAGCACCAGGTTTCTTTCTGACTCATGAGATGGTGAGTCTTTTTGTTCATCTTTCTATGGTGTGCCGGGGTGGTCCTTGTGTGACACTCTTTTTTCACTGGTACTAGATATTTTATTTGGCTGTGAGAGTATTTTGTAGTATCGTCACCTACGTACGTGACGAGTTTTCTAAATACCTCATAGGGGCCCGATGGGCCGGGTTTTTCCCAAGAAGAATGAATTTGTTTTTATTGGGGCTTGTGGAGCCGGGATTTGAAATGGTGAAATATGCATGGTTTTGATTGAGTTTCAAAATGCATGCATCATGTAGAATAGATAATGATTTATGGGGAAAAAGATAAAATCTAAGTTTTAACCGGAATGTAATAAATATAGGTAATTTATGAGTTTGTCACTCACAAAAATCGATAATATTTTTCTACACTAGGCTATCAGTTGATTTTGGAACTGGTGGAGATTTCTTGGAAGGATCCATAATTTTTTTTTTTTTTGTAATTGGTAAGAATTTGAGAGTAAGAACATTTGAATAATATTTCTTTTGATTTAGTTGTATAGTGATTTATTTATGCTATGACTTATTGATGGACCTAGGTATTTTGGGTAAGAGAATTTCCGTAATTTTAATAGCATTTGAGTCAGATTTTCGAGTGTGTCAGTGTAGACTTGGGTATTCGACTTGGTGTTTCTGCCAGACGCTTCTTCGGGGCGTGACACCTATAATTCCCAAACGTTGGAATTCATTTATGGGAGTCTCCATCTCCTAATTTCAACGAGAGCCCTAGAACCGAAGACTCGGATTTTGAGTTCAAAGACTCCGATCACAAAAATGGCTGTAAAAGGAGGTAGGCTTAAATCTCAAGAACTTTAGGGTTTACCGAGAGGGTATTTTCTTGTGTATCATTATAAGCTATATTTTCAGGAACAACTTACAAATATGGAGTAAGAAAATGAAACTCAAGTGTTACGACTTCGTGGATATATCATATTTTTTCTTTGATTTCGATAAGTCATACTATTCTTTTACCTGAACAAGATGGCTGAACGTCAGCTTGATCGGCAGCGGCGGTGATCATGGGTTGAGATGTGCTAGTCTTCGAACACTCTCACGGGCCGCGCTGTTGAATTACAGGCACTACGCCGGTCCCCCATCTTCGACTTACAACATTGCTCCAAGGAAATCTTGTAGAAGAGAATACTCACGTCCGGAGATGGAGAAGATTCTTCTGGTTACATCTTCGTTTGCTTGCATTTTCCGACGAACAGGATGGTTTTGTTCAGTTTCACGTCCATTTCGAGACGCTTTTTCTGATCATTGATAACGGGAATGTCGAAGAATAATGGATCAAGTGAGGCTGCAACCACACAAAATAAGAGAAATATCTTAATGCCAGACTGGTCGATACTCTGGGATCCAGAAATTCTTTCACGGTCTTTATCTTTCCGCCGTAGCCTTGCCGCGATCATCTTCGCGAATTTCAATCCTAAAATATATGAAAAATAGGAATTAGTTCTCCAGATCACAGAGAGAGAGAGAGAGCAGATTGGAAAGGGTATAGTTCGTATAACTTGGAGCTCAGCAACAAGAACAACTTGTGACAGAAGAAGAACAATCCGAAACATGACAAGAGCTTCATGGGTGGAGGGGCATCGAAAGACACAAACGAAGAAAGAGAAAGTGGAAGCTGCGGGGAGAGCGCTGTCGGTGGACCAACTCATCCATTCAAGTCAGCCGAAGTCTCTATTTTTCATTTTATTTTTTCGAAACATGATAACTTAAATATCATTCATATGCATTTGAATTGGTTTTTAAAATCGAATAGTCAACCCACCAGTTTCTCTATAAGAGCTTGACCCAGTATAATCAATAACGAAAGCCGTGGATGCCTTGATCGGTCGACGACTCTCTGCTAAAGTTTTTTTTTTTATATATTTCAAACTTTCAGGTTTTTTTATATATTTTTTCAAAGTGTAGGATTTTTTAGTTATTTTTCCCTTCTACCGTGATGTACTTTGAAATTAAACTGATGACTTTAAACACGTGAATTGTTTAGCATTACTGCTAGGATCCTTGTTAGTCGTTTTATCTCTCGAACAAGTAACTACTCATTTTCTTTTCATTAGGGAAGCAATTGAGAGAACTAGAAAAAAAGAAACTAACTAGAAAAGGAAAGACTTGTTACTTATGCTTCATCACTTAGGGTTAACACTCTTTAAATAGATTTCATTAACTTAATCATTGACCTAATTGAATATAAAAAAAATCAAACTGATCTTCTGACCTAATTGAATATAAAAAAAATAAACTGATCATCTAACGTAATTAAATAACAATTAAAAAAATAACTAAAGAACATGAAATATCAATAGATAACTAGACTCGACGAGAATAATATTTTCCGAGAAAGGCATCATGAGAATTTAGGTGCGTAACAACTACGTCAATGACATACAACATGCTTAGGAATGAAGCAAGAAAGAAGGGAAATTTGGAGGAAAAGAATGGGTTTAGAATGGACGCTCCAAGTCAATGGGAAATAGACATGACTTTGTTTGTGATTTAACTACGAGCAAGGTCGAACTTGTAAGATCCAGTAATTACAAATTAAATCTCAAGTGATTTGATTATCTCAAATAATCCTCAAAATGCTTTGGCAAGATGTCGGGTTTAAAACCACATGTTACCGTTGTCTTCTCAGTGTTTTCAAACACAAACAAGAACAACCTTAGACCAACAAAAAATAACGACTTAAATTCTGCTGGGGCTCAACTAATAGCAGTGAAACTAACAATATTGTTCTGGAAACATTGATGGAGAAAAGCCCGAAACAATCCGTTAGTGCATCGAACAAAATAAAATAGCAGACTACATGAAGCATAATAGGACATGTGGGTTGTAGAAAAAAGGGATTCATTGATCAGGGTTCCAACAAGTGATACCCATATAACATCTTTCCCTCGTTGAAGGCTGATTAAGCTAGTTCATAACACATAAACCAAGCAATATAGAACACTAGACATCCAAGAAACATCACGGTCGCTTTCTGATCCAACACCCAAATCGGGCCGAAGCCTAATCTCCATTGTCTTCATGGGTGTGGTCCGACCGCTTGTCTGGGTTTGAGATGCACTGCGGCGTAGCCGCCTGTAAATAAGAAGCAAATTTCTCCATATATCCAGGGCCGTCCTCCCTCGCCTGAGGAGAAGGCAACAAATATTGACGGAGTAGAGTACGAAGGTCATTTGCTTGCAAAAAAAAGGCCTCCACCTTTGTCGATGCTACTACCTTTTCTTGCGCCACCGGGAAGCTATTACACTCCGTTAAGGGTGTAGATAATGCCCATTTTATAAGATGTTTCCCATAAAAATCGCCTTTTTTTAAGTAGTTGACCTTACCAATTCCCTTGTTTCTAATGGAAGCATTTATCTGGCCTTGTATTATTATGATAAGCCTGTCCAACGTATCGCCTTCTATGATTATGGATTGGTCCTTCTTATACGTTATTGGTTGGAAATTATCGTAAAATGCATCATCATGTGGAGTCCCTGTTTTTTGACTTATTTTAGATCCGTTGACCTGTTCCTTTGCCACGCCTGTCTGTTCCTTTGCAACGCCTGTCTGTTCCTTTGCAATGGCTGCGTGTTCATTTGCAACGCTTGCGACGAAAATGCTCACTTTATGATGGCACACGATCTTCTTGAAGTGGTTCTTGCTTTCACTTGGAAGAGCATCGATCACGTTTACGAGATTCACATCTTCGTTTGCAGGTAATTTTTGAGCAACGTGAGCACTTGTCGCCTTTCTCAGCTTGGGAGGAATGCCAAGCCTTTTCATCCACTTTTCTAGTTCAACCTCTTTCTTCTTCAATTTCCTCCTGCGCTCTTCCGAATCTGTTGCAGAAAACTGCAAGATGGCCTGCAGTTCGAGAAACGGCTTAAATGATTTTTCAGAGTCGAACAAGACTTGCCCGTTAATTCACCCTCATCAAAGCAAAGTACCTGAAAATTTCCAATCAGATAGACGAAAAGAAGCAGCCCGATGACTGTGATTGCAGTTGAAAACAAACTCTCCCAGAAGTATGCGCTTGTTTCAAGGTTTGACCCGAAAGAGCTGCACAACATCACACCGCTAGTTAAACTCAACCACAACCCTAACCCTAACTCAAAACTACGTCCGCTTACGCACCTTAGATTTCGGAGTCCCCATGCAAAGCAATAGAAGTACTTTCTCGGAAAATCCTTCGAATACACAATTCCGGACCTAAGGGCTGGTGCGAAAATTCCAAAGTCAAAGCGAGAAGGTGAATCGAGAGGGCATGATCGACTGAGGTAACCAATTGTAGGATCATTGACTCCGGGGTTTCGATGCATGCAAAAGAAATTCGATTGGTCACACATTGAATTTCCTCTGCAGGCAAGGTGCCAACACGTTGATTCTCTCTGCACTGAAAAGAAATACCACGATGCTCCGAACAGCTAAAAAACGACGAACACCAAGCATGAATATATGCGCGTGGAAAACGTAGCAATATTCACAAATGGTCATCAAACTTACATGGCTGGCGATGACATAGAGAAAGAAGTTAAATAAGCCTTTAACCCACGCAGCTCTGGCAATTTTGCGAGGACCGACATTTTTTTTCAGTTCCTTGGACAATTGGTAGATTCTTACAATCCTGGGCACGAATTGTAAAAGAAGAATAAAATTGAGAATTTTCCTCCGATTCAACGACTTTGAGCCTTTCATTTTGGGGAAGTAAACGAGTATGACCACCTGCACCAAAATTAAAATCACAGTTTATCTCCATTTATTAGTTGCATTCAGTAAGCTCCATGGCCATAGACACTGCCTGAGGGACTGGAAGAACACACAGAATGTCTATTGCGATCATCGTCCAATTGATTCTCTGAATCCCGCCCATACTCCGGTCGATGACTTCTTCAATTTTCGGCACCGACTCGTTGCTTTCGGAGGGGGGCGATGAGTAGCCGGAGTAGATTTGGAAGACAATGTGAAAAATGTAAGTGAGATCCATGACTGATCTCAGAACAAGGACCGTCTTCTTCAGTTTCTCGTCCATTCCTAAGCACTTTTTGCGGTCATTGATGAAGGGAACGTAAAAGAACAGTGGATCAAGCGAGACTGCAAGCACACAGCAGACGAGGAATATCGTCAGCCAGAATGGTCGATGCACTCTTGGATCCAGCATTTTTTTAGATTCTTCAGCCCCCTGTCTTTGTCCGGAATGCTCATCGTCAATTGGAATCCTGAGCACATACGTAAAAAGCAAAGCTTTCAGACTTCTAACGCGAAAATGCTTTCTCAATCGATTAATACAAACTAAAAAATCACCTTGATTCCGTCGTCGGACTACTTTCCACGACTGCCATGGCAAAGCAACACGAAGAACAGTTGGCTCGAGATAAGATTAGAAAAGAAACTTTGAAAGGTATGGAAAGCTTGGAGCTCAGCGAAAGCAACTTAAAGAGAGAAAGTAGTCGTAAGTTCAAGTCAACCAAAGTCTTTCTATGAGATTGAGACTGACGACGGGGTACAAGTGAATTAATGGCTACCTATTATTGACCTCAGAGATCATGAGTCAGTGCGTACTATGTTTCTATTGGAATCCACGTGGCTCTCTCTGATTAGGTGCTCGATTCAATCTCCATCATCTTTTAGAGAGATTTTTGCATGACTGGTTAGTTATCGAATTTATTAAGTTGGAGAGACCTCCTTAAAAACATGTGTTCGTCGACACTCTTATCCTTTACTACATCAATCCATAAAACAACTAGGTCGACACTCAATGCATGTTTTGCCCTCGATTTCTAGGGTCTAATACTGTCCATATGATATACGGTCTGGGCTGAGTATAACACGGAGATGAGGAAGAAGAACAATTTGAGAAACTTTACAAGAGCTTCGTACATGGAACTTGAGCAAGCAAGCAACGACGAGTGTGAATGAAGAGTGAGAAAGCCGAAGAGAGCTAGTCGTAAACTGAAGGCAACCAAAGTCTTTCTATGAGAGCGAAGAGAAGGTACAAACTAATCAATTGGGGGATGACAAATCGACCTAACCCAATGAATTGAACTTAATAGTGTTGTACAAAAGGTTGGTGGGAGCATTTTGCTTTTAACCCATCATTTAACGTCTACATTATTGTTGAAATAGCTGGGAGTTATGGTGTTTCTCATACTTGTGACCTTCTCCACGCATCTAAAGTTGAACATCCAAAAGTGATCAGATGATGTGCCTCGTCTTTCTGGGGTGGACTCAAGAATCGAGACTGTGAAACTTAGGAGCCGTGGCATCAAGTTCTAGTGCTCGGAAGCGTCATAATTGAAGGTTAACTTTGAAGTTACAAAGCTAGGTGTTGCTACGAAATGTAATCGCTAAAACACAAGTGCACATGTCGCAACGTAGAAATAAAAATATCGATCCCACGATGACTAGTCAAATTTCTAATTTAAAGAATAAATTACAAAGTATCATAAAGCATAAAGAATAACATTAAAGATTTGGTTTTTATATTTATATTCTACTCCTAGATTAAACAAGTAATTACAGTATATAATTAGTATCCTAAATTAAGCAGAAAAGTAAAGTTGGTGGTCGAATTGAGAATTCGTAAGAATCTCAACTAGGATTTTCTGTAAATTAATTTACTTGAACTGTCCTCGGTGGGTACTGCAGCATTAGTCACATCATAAATTTAGTTCCGGTCCGAACACTAATAAACTGGGGCTGATGTTGCCTCTATGGTTAGGTTTAAGAACAAATTTGATTTGACCGCACTAGGTTGGAATGAACAAGACGAAAACACTCGTAGCTAGACCGTGTCACTCGATCTAACCACGTAATGGTTTTAACACACGTCTTAGAAACACGCAAGGGTGTATTGTCGTGTTCCCCTAAATGATATCAATGCGAAACAATAATTTCCTAATTAGCACTTAGCAACCACGCAAGGGTGTATTGTTGGGATTGGTCGAGAAATAATTACAGCAAAACAAAGATATATAAGCACTTATTAAACCGAGTTCTAAACGATAGCATTCAATTTCATTAAGCAAATCAATATATGAAAAATCATAATTTTAACTCAAACGAAATAGTTCTCTATAACTATCAAGAGTTCATATAATTCACGGAAATTAAAACGAAAAGCAAAGGGATAGAATTTTGGTCCTCGCCGTCGAAAGTCGTTGGTCGCACAGCCTCGTTCCCCCGCCGCCATGATCGTCGTCGTGAACCTCTCTCCGGATTTATGACCGTAGCTTGATCGTGAATCCCGTTCTCTAATTCTAACACACTCTTTTCGTGGTATTCTTGCTTCCTTTTGTAGAGTTCGTGCAGCAGCTTCATCAGATTTGGGAGCTTGACATGATTTGGAGGCAGATTTGGATTGTTTTGGAAGTAATTTGAGATTAGGAAAGATTTCCAAATCTTCAAAGATATTCTTGTTTCCATTTTGAATTTGATTTTATTCTTCCATCTTTTTTGTGATTCTTCCAGCTTATATCCTCCTTAATATTCTGTAATTGCATTGAAACAAAAATCTCGTGATTATAAGAATAATACAGGAAATCAGGTAAAATCTCGTAAAAACAGCGTTACTGATGCTACAGCATCCCTGCAGCATTATCCATAAGAAAATCTGATTATTTCAATTAAATAATTACTGATTTCTAGCAATTTGACCACTAAAATCACGTGAATATTAAGTCTTTTTGAGACTTAACACATCTCCAAACTTAAGCTATTGCTCGTACTTGAGTAATGCCAATAAACAATCATAACAATTTTCAGATTTTTCCACAAAAAACATAACTCGAGACAAATAATCACAATTTCATGACTTTCCAACTTCTCTTAACTTCAGATAACTTCTCGATAGTATCTCTCCCAAAGTGAGTGTGTGCACTTATTACTAAGAACATTAACCTTCCCAAAAGTCATAGGTTTCATCTCATAATGCTAAAATCTTCAATTCTTTAAACATCGTTCAAATTCATACCTTCCACGTACAAATTAAGCAAGATCCGAGTTTCATGACTTCAAGAGTGAGGAAGAATTATTCTAGGCTTTTTGTAAATGAGCTACTTACGTTATCATACCACCCTTTATATAATTTTTGATTCTTGATTTAGCTGAGGTGGTATTTCAAACGGGTAGCTCATTTAATTGCAATGAAGTTTCTCCTATTGTTCCCTTTATTTTTTTATCTCACCCATCGAGTATCCAAAAGGCACACTCGAGATTTGAAAGTGGATTGAGAAATTGCAATTATACTTCACCGATTATCCACCGATCATCCACAAAGTCCCGGTGAACTACGAATGTTGTGATTGTTTCTTTTTTTTTTCTTTTTTTTTCATGCCTCTTTTTTTTTCTTTTTCTCTTCCCCAAACTTGTCACCATGTCACTCTTCACCTAAAAAATATGTTTGTCTCAAGCATTTATTCGAGCTAAGTTTCAAAAATATCAAATTTAAACAAAACATGAAAACTCTTAGGAAAATCGAGAAAGATGATATTCAAAGCAATAATTTCGTGTAAAGGAAATCTACTATGTTGAAGTGTCTCCTAAATTAATTACACTTGAATTGTCATTAATAAGTAACATCCATCAAGGGCTAGATAAATTAGGAAAATAAGTTCCATCATTAAACTATATGATTGCGAGCATTCTCGGCTATTCGGATTAAGGAACTATTCATTATATCTCTATATATATATTTTTTATTTCGGTGCACCCCCATCCCCAAACTTAAATTCGACAATGCCCTCATTGTCAAACCCAAAACAATAACACTGAACCAAAATCACAAAAAAATAGGAGAGCAAAAAGGGTTAGAAGTAAACTCTCATTTGAAGATCTCTCGGTCTCTCCATCATTTGAGTTGTTTGGTTGGGCCTTATTGTCGGCTTGAGTGAACAATGATCGGGGCTCTATTTTCTCCAGAATGTCCAACAAGCAGTGTTGTTGGATCTCAATGTGGC
This sequence comes from Begonia fuchsioides, assembly GCA_003255005.1. Taxonomy (NCBI): domain Eukaryota; kingdom Viridiplantae; phylum Streptophyta; class Magnoliopsida; order Cucurbitales; family Begoniaceae; genus Begonia; species Begonia fuchsioides. The sequence goes on from QAOC01006523.1 coordinate 50,550, forward strand.
TTAGGCAGGTTTCCAGGAGCTGCAGACTCTTGGAAAACTCATCGGAAAACTGGACCGATGGTGATGCTGCAGCTCTGCGTGCAGCATGGGGAACTGGGGTTTTTTCTTCTTCGGGTTCTCCACCGTCCTCCTGTGTAATGCAGAAAATATTATATGGTGTGATTATACATGTGTGGCGGAGCTTCTGTTCGTATGGAGTTGCTTGTCTGGATGGCAGTGGCGACGGATTCTGTTCGTATTGAAGATTCGTTTGATGCTCTCCCAAGTGCTATGGCTTCCTGCGATTTAAGGATGAAAAGAAACAGTTACTTTTAAATTTTGAAACAAAATAATTACTGCTTCTTAGAAAATCAACAGGCGATGAAAATCAGCCTAGAATCCCACTCAGTCCAATCGGATTGGACCAAAATCTTCTCCCATATTTTTTTTCTTTTTCTGATTTATGCATGCCTTTATTACTGTAGCAACTGCGGGTCATGCTACCTAACCTACATGATAAGAATGCAGAATTATTAAACTAACTAAAATTTAAAATGAAGGGCTGCCTCCCTGTAGCACTTAATTTAACGTCTTTAGCTAGACGTCGTGGTTTTTTCATGTAACTCCTTTTCCTTCTTGTTTTGTTTCAATTCTTCTATTTTCATTCCAAGTTTGACAGTCAGTAGCATCAAACTTGAAGTATTTTATAGCAGCAAGTGGTTCTCTCTTTTCGACAAAGTAGCATCTTTGTGGAAAAGGTGGTGGAAGTCTCTCGGCTGGCAAAATTTTCTTCTGGTGCTGTGCCGGTGCTGCAGCACTGGTAGTAGCATTAGGCTTATTAATCTGTTCCGAGACTTCCACTTTATCAGCCTCCGTATTTTTTTCTTCGACTCTTTCCTTAGGTTTTCCTTCACGGTCTTTCACAGTGTTCACTTCTCTGTCGTTGCGCAACGTAATGGCTTTGCACTGTTCTATTCCTTCTCGTTTTAGAACTTCGGTATCGCTAAGCCAAATCCCCGTTGGTCTAGCGTTCAGGGCTATCGCGAGCTGACCCACTTGATTCTCCAGATTTCTATGAGATGCGATATGATTCTGTAAGATCGCATTCATATTTTGCATCATCAGCTTGGTCCGTTCTATAAATTCATTAACGTTTTGCTCGAACGGAATAGAAGACTCGGGTTGATATGACTGATTCTGTTGAGTCGAAAACCCTTGATTAAATCCTTGTTGTGCTGGTTGAAAATACTGATTTTGAGTTCGTGGTTGATGTTGTTGGCTCCACTGATTATTCGGTTTCCAACCTTGCGTAAAATTACTCCGATTGTTCCCCACATAATTGACTGCTTCGGGATTTGACGGACAATGATCGTAAACATGTTCTCCCGAACAGTAAGAGCACGAAATACTTTTAACAGGTTGTGGGTTGGGTTGCTGCATGTTCAGATTCTTGAGAGTGTTGTTGAGTGTAGTCATTTGAGAAGCTAGGGCCATTACTGGATCAAGATCTAAAACTCTAGGTTGATTATTTGCTGGTGCTCTCTTAGGTGCTGCAGCTCTCTCTGTCGGCAACTGATAATTGTTCGTAGCCATATTTTCCAGCAACACAAAAGCTTCCGCACAGGATTTGGATAAAATGGCTCTGTTTGCTACTGCATCTAAAAGAGATCGAGTTTTGGAAGTAATTTGACACGATTTGGAGGCAGATTTGGATTGTTTTGGAAGTAATTTGAGATTAGGAAAAATTTCTAAAACTTCAAAGATATTTTTGTTTCCAATTTTGAATTTGATTTGATTCTTCCCTCTTTTTCGTGATTCTTCCAGCTTATATCCTCCTTAATATTCTGTAATTGCATTGAAACAAAAATCTCGTGATTATAAGAATAATACAAGAAATCTAGTAAAATCTCATAAAAACACCGTTACTGATGCTACAGCATTGCTACAACATTATCCATAAGAAAATCTGATTATTTCAATTAAATAATTCTTGATTCCTAGCAATTTGACTACTAAAACTACGTGAATATTAAGTCTTTTTGAGACTTAACACTAGGTTAGAGCACTGCGGTGTTTTGTTGACGGTGGAAATAGATGAACAGTCACATTTAGAATGTCGAAAACTAAAACAGCTAAGTTTCTGGGGTCTATGATCCCGCACTTCTCTCGATGACTGTTGGGTGTAATGCGTGTGTCGTTATTAAACCGCAA
>QAOC01006546.1:0-48760 GCA_003255005.1 Begonia fuchsioides
AAATTGATAACTATTAAATTGAAATAATCTTTTAAATTTATAAATTTAAACATTGTTAGCATAAGTATTATCTAAAGTAATACTAAATTTTTTTATTTAATATTATACTCTCGTAAAATAGTTCAATGTATCGATAAATAGTTGTACAAATGAAGATATTTACAACAACGAAATTCTAATATTTTTTTTATTAAGTTTTCATTTCTCATTAATGAAATAAAAAGTTATGACTATATATCTGAGTGTATTAGCCTCATTTTATAAATCGAAAGTCATACAAATAGACATAGTAAGTGCATGAGATAATAAAATAATTAATTTATTTTTCTTATTAATGTATATTTTAATGATGTCACTTCTCGATGTACTACTAGAAATTCGTTTAAACTAGAATTAATATAGTTCCACACAAGTATTCATGGATTTTGCTATCAAACATCGATAACAGTACCTTGTTTGTGCTACATATTTTACAACACATTTTCGTAATCTTTAATACAAATACAAAAAAATTTCACAACCACTAGCACCTAATTGTAATTGCGTACGATTTCTTGTTTGCTCGTGTGAGTGACATTTTTTGTAATGCTTACCAATAGTGCTAGAGTTTATTTATACACATAGTATATTGTACAATATTTGCATTGAACCTTATTTTTTAATTTTTCTGCCTATTTTCATTTCCTTTAATTCAAAATATTTTCAAACATTTGACGTTTTAGTTTTCTTAAATGTAGGTGAATATATGAATGCTTCTGTATATGTGTGACCAATTAAAAAAGCACGATTACTAGTTCTAATTTCTTGAATATCGTCATCATCATAAGAAAATTTTTAAATTGTACGTAGCGTATATCCATATCAATATAAGTTAATAACAAATAAAATTTTAAATTAATATCATTTACCAATTACTCGATGATGACTTGTACGTGGTAATAAATATTTGAAATTCCACAAATACGAGCCTACCAGTTTTTTTTTTATAAAAAAAATTAGTTCATAAAACTTATTAACATTAACGACAACTTAACAAATTAATTATACGCATACATAGATGAGTAAATTCTAATTGTTTTTATAAAAATCAAATATACGAGAGTAATTGTTTGATGAAGGGAGGGAGAGAGTAGGAGAGATTGAGAAAATTACATAGAGACTTTGATGTGTTGCCAACTCCATTCATTTATATAGCAACAGTCATCTGAACGTTGTTGTGTTGCCAGTTGAAGAGAGGGAGGGAGGGAGTGAGTGGCGCGTGAGTGAGGGGTTTCGATGAGGAGGGGAGAGAGAGAGAGAGAGAGCAGGGTCTCTCTTGAACTAAGAGAGACTTCCCCTCTTATATATTAATAAAGAACGGTCAAGGGGCGAGCGGCGGTCGATGGTCGGAGACCGGCAAATGCAAAAACTGGCAAGGGGAGAGCGACCACGATGATACGAAGACCTAACACCATGATAACAACGATACAAAGACAATGACGATGGTCAACGAGGATCGGCGACGCTGACAATGGTCGACGACGGTGAAGACCCTAGACCCTCAATCATACAAGTGTGTTTCCTTGCTAGGAGTGTGCAAACCGACCATAGAATTAGACATGAACCGACACATTTGGTCACATCCTTATTGATTTTTTTAATAGTCATGCATTATGCAAAACTAATTTAATCAGTTTGATCTCGAGTTAAATGCAGTAAAACTATTAAAACCACGAAAATTTCATCAATAAATTTGTGGTTTTCTTCGTCATTAAACTCTACTTTTAGTTGAGAATTTTATGTAAGGTCAATGTAATTACATAACTTCTTAAACTATTATATTTGGTTGTAATACATTATCTCGATGTACAAATTTTTTATATAAAGAAACAGATCTAACTTTTTCAAGATAAAGAATCCCGAGTTTAAAAATAGTAGAGCACATATTTCGCTCAAGGTGGAGGTGAACGATGAGCACTTCGTCGTATTTGCCGCATCATGGAGCGAGACATTTAAAATTCGAGTGGTGGTATTATTCGTCTTTTAATATTCATCCAATTCTCTATCTTGTACCATGTAGAGATGTTCTAAGCTCTTTAATAGTGATTCGGCTAAAAAAAGGCGCTTGTGAATGATACAATGTTGAAAGCCAAACTCCAAATGAGGAAACACGGAGTCAAAACCGAAATTCAAGACCAAACGAAACCCGATTCCATAAATCGATTATCTTAATTAATCGATATAACTTTTATCATATAGTGTGATATTTAATTTATAAAGAAAACGTGACAGAATAAAATTGATTTTAATAATTCACTATCTTGCACTAAACCATTTAGCCGTTGATATTAAATAAGAGGGAAATTGTAATTTCGCCAGCTGTCCAACTTATAAAATGCGAAAAAATGACGTAATGCGAGATGACTTTCGCTTCACCTGTATTCGCCCCTCTGCAGCTCCTCCGACCTCAGGTGAGAAAAGGCTCCTCCCTTCTCGTTTTCCCGCTTTCATTCTTCAATTCTTGATCCATCCATGGCCCTCTCAAGTTACGGGCATGTGAGTTGTTTTTCCACAGTTAAATTAATACCTGGCGTTTTTCTTTTCCTTTTTCAAATTCGTTTATTTTACGATGCGTAGAATTTATTTTTGCAGTGGTAAATTGCTAATTTTGAGGAAATTTCTGATGCCGATGCTGAAATTTCTAATTTATTTTCTTCTCTCCTGTCCTAATTATAGCTGCGAGGCTTGCTTAACGCAAGCAGATTCTAATACGATGTGGCCATCATGTATCAGTTATCTATTTATTTATTTATTTATTTTATGTTAATCTTGGTTTTTTCTTGTTGTTACTTTATGGTGATGGAAATTGGAAGCATCTTACATGGTTATTGTTTATTTTGTCGCTGGGACACTTAAATTTATGGTGTTTTCTTTTGAATCTTTAATTTAGGAGCTCAGAAACAAGCTTAACGGAGAGGATCAACTGCCATGCAGATTAATTTTTGTGGGCTTCATACAAATAATTTTGAAGGACTTGACATCTGTTTTTTTCTCTGTCATTTCGGACAATGAGGTTCTTATAAAAGGCATTATCAGTTTATTGCTCTTCAGCTTTAGTCTATTCAGTCCGTGGGTATCGTCTTTGCATCATGCCCTACTATATACAAAGACTTTATAATACTTGCAAGGCGGCATTGTCTCCTAATGGACCTGTGTCAGAGGAAGCCCTTGAAAAAGTTCGTGCCATGTTAGGTAGAAATGCACTAGTGTTGCTATCAAATTAGTGTTTATAGTTTCATTAGGAAACTTATGGAGCTAGTTCGTGTGAGATATATAGACAATATGATTGAGGATTCGTGCTGGTAATCTATGCTATCCCCTAAGCCATATAGTTTTCGATGCTGGGGTCGAATTGTTTAGTGGGTTATTGAGTTGTAGCTGACCATTATTATTTATATTTACAATGAGAATTACTAATGCTTTGGTGTTAGACCACATATAGAATTGTTAGCGAAATTTATTTCTGGTTAGTGTATTCAAATCCTCATTTTATGGTCTTAGAAGTTGATATGGTCTATTATAAGAACTAGTTAGCAATGTTTGAACATGCATTTAACCTAATTTATTTAACCCTTTATTTATTCAAGCTTCCTATGATGTCTTTTGAGCTCTTTTACCTTTGGAATTTTGAACTTAACATGTAATTTTGTTGCAGAAAAAGTAAAGCCTTCTGATGTAGGTCTTGAACAGAAGGCACAAATCGTACGTAATTGGTCAGGGCAGGGAGAGGAGTGTAATGGGGGTCAGCAGCCAATGCCACTTATTAAGTATTTGCATTTGCATGAGTGCAGTAGCTTCTCTGTGAGCTCCATATTTATTTTTTTTATAATACATAATTCACATGGTTAGTGAAATGCCTATTTTATAATTTATGTATCCATAGAACATAGATTGGATAAGTCGGTCTTAATAATTTGAGCTAAATATCAAAAGAAACTCTATGATTCACTCTGGCTTCATATCACTTGCAGATAGGAATTTTCTGCATGCCACCTTCATCTGTCATACCTCTTCATAATCATCCTGAAATGACTGTGCTAAGCAAACTTATATATGGTTCGATGAATGTGACATCATATGATTGGGTTGATTTACCTGGGAGTGATGATCTTTTAAAAGGTTTGTTGTGTGGTACCATATCTTATCTCCTCCCTGTTTAGTTTTGGTTTCTTAGTAACTCATGCATATGATTGTGTTTTATCGAAAACTGAAATTCTAGTGATATGGGGATAGAAAGCATGCCATGTTCTGCGACTTGAAACAAACGGTTAAGCTTTAAACATGTTAATGATCCCCCCATTATGGACTCTTAGAAGATCAAAGTTGATTTACCAATGTGGGAAAATGCTATGGTTATTTAAATTGCTAGCAAAAGAAGTTGACAAAAAATTCCTCATGATTCATAAATTAATTGAAAGACTTAGAACAACAAGGTGAAGAATAAGAAGGATTGAGATATTCTTTCAAGAGAAGCCTAGTACTCTTTGATGATAACCTAACCAAATAGTTAGAAATTGAGACTGTAGTGGTATTCTCTTTTGATTGCTTTTTTTCTTTTCACTGTTTTCATTTTGAGTATAATTTCCCTTCCCCATGTTAAAATTGCTGCTTGATGAACCATTCTAATATTGTAGATGCATTCTCTTAGATACTAGATGTTTTCTTTTGTGTGGGAAATTTTTATAGAAATTATAGGATGGTATTTTTGATGATGAGGCGAGGAACATACACAAGTTTACAAAAAAGACTTTTGGACAACTAAATATTCAACTTGGTGATGCTAAATTCAAATTCTCTGCAATGTCTTATAAGGTGTTAATGGAAGTTTTTGAAAGTGTTGAGCATGAAATGTGCTCATTTATATAATTTATAAAAGGATAAATATTAATTTGTCCCCTATATTATAGAGGTAATAGCAAGGAATACCTAGAACTTTAAAAGTCATCAATTTAGCCTTTCAACTATGACTGACTTGCAGCGGACACCTTTCGTGACAAACTCCATCAAGTGATACCACGTGAACTGCACTTGCAAGGAACGACAATGAGACTAGCACATGCAAATCGGGGAAACCATCGGATTTTTCCCTCCTCATTTTTATGAAAACCTTTCTGCAAAGCATGTTGTTCTTGTGCTTGCTCGAGAGTGGACGCTTCTTTTTCTCGTAAAGTGTTTCCTAAATCTCTGGAAAAAACAACACCCAAAAATAAGAATAAGATTAAGCAGTGATCTTTGATGAAAATCAGACTAATCTCTGAAAATCTGGGCATGGAGAGAGAAAATAAAGATGATTTTCGTTGGCAGTGTAAGAATAGGAAGGTTTGACTGTTTTGGATGAAAACAAGCTCCATTTATATGAATTGGGCAATAATCTGCTGCAGCCTGCAGCTCCATCCCCTTAGTGTGATCTCATTGGCAGAACTGAAAACTTACTCTGCCTTTGTAACCAAATCAAGTTGCAACTACATCAAAGGCAATGAAAGAAAGTGCAAAGGAAGATTCCAATAAACCTTTGTTCGCAAGATTCAGTTTCAAAATGTCTGAACAAGAGGATAGTATGGTTTTAGATTTTTTAGAAGAAAAAATCTAAAAAAAGTATGAAGATTGCTAAAAAAAAGCAGAAGAGAAACTCAAAAGCAGATTTCTGAATAGCAAATATCCGGAAGGTGAACAAATTATGAAAATTTAAAAAAATGATAAGAGTAAAGCTGAAAAGGGAAATAAACGAGTGAGAAGCTCGCTTGAATAATCGGCCATGGCTTGAATGAACATAAGGGAAGCTAAAACAACCATTAATTGAAGGAAAATCGTAGGGTTGCAACGATGACGCATAGAGAAATGCTAGGAGTTGAAGATGGAGCTTAAAGGAAGACGGTTATGAGTGAGAAAGAGAGCTAGATAGAGAGAGTTGAGGGAGAGAGACAAATGAAAAGTTTCTCGTTTGCATGTGTGGTCCACATGCTAACATTTGACAGAATCTGTTACGAAAGTTGTCCACTGCAATCGAGATTTAGCTCAAGAGATAAATTGATGACTTTTAAAATTCAAGATATTTTCTGCAAATATCTGCATAATACAAAGGGTAAATTGCTATTTGTTGACGATGTATCTGGAAGCAACCATTCCGACAGTCAAGAGCAAGTGCTCGTAGTCATAACACTCTCTAGAGAAGTTTTCATGCCAATATAAGATGTGCTTAACACAACCAAATTTACCTATTTATTAAAGTACACTTAATTACCCGTTAAGGATACACTCTAATAATATTAAATTGACTTATAATATATTTGCAACAATACTTATCCTTAAACTTTCCCTTGTCCTCGAGATCATGAGTTGTCTGATTTCTTCAGTTTCCATGTGAAGTAGTTTCCTACCCAACCTTACAAATTATTCAATTTCAAGCTCATATGGTTTATCTTCATTATCCAAGGTTGTGTAAGCTCATATATCTCATATGCCCTAACTTATGAATGTCAGCCCAATTAACACGAAATGAAAACCACAAATGTAGGGGAAACCCTAGCAACCAACCTTTTCTACTGCCAACAAATACTTGAATTTTATAATCTTCTGGCTCCCCTTGTTCTCTCTGATTCTTGCTGCTGCTTCCCCTCGTTTTGCTTCTTTGCATTTGGTTTCTCCATATCATGATTCTTAGTATCATCATTTTGATTTTCTGCATAGCCGGATAGAAATAACATCTCCTCTATTTGATCATTTGTTTGTGCAGCTCCTTGTTTGATGTTTCTGTAGATTGAAAATGTACCTGTTGTTTAGTATTGTTCTCGGGGTATTTTCTACATTTACCGCTCTTACATCCATCTCTTTGTGCCACTATTTGTTGAAATTCTGTTGTATGGGATCTCGACACAGCCAAAAATTCTGGTAATCGTAGGAGTTTTTCTTCAAGTCTTACTAGGATCGTGTCCATCACTAGTCTTGGATTGGAAATGAGTATGATACCAATGTTGAGCAAGAAATGTGACCATCTTGGATAAAATATAAAAAGACTCTATGGTCCGACAGGTAATCATTCTGGCAACTACAAGCTACTGCTTAGAGAGAAGAACACTCTCCATAGAAGTTTTCGTGTTAGTATTTTGATATTCAAACATGCATTTAACACAACCAAATTGCCCTGTTTTCAAAAGGTAAACTTGGTCCTAATACCTAAATTACCTTTAATTATACCCTCTAATAATATTAAATGACCTATATTATATTTGCAACAGAAAGTTGTTGAAGCACTTCATGTAAATTTGAATGGTTTACCAAACATCCTCACTGGAGAAATCCTAATCCAACTACCAAAGGTAATAAAAAAATCGTAAGCTGCTGAATTGATGCATCATAAGGATGGTGAATTTAACAAACATCGATTTTAATTATTTGGGCAGATGTAACATGATTTGAGGCAGATCCAAAACCAATTAATTTTTTTGTATTTTTGCATGAAATTTGCACGAATATAAGACCTAGGTGTCCACAGGATCTCTTTAAAACTTTGTAGTCCAATTTCTAAATAATATGAAGATATCATATCATTCGGTTTTGCACAATAACAATAGGCTTGAGAGATTCATCGTCCATTGTGTCTCTTTGGAAGAAATAGGCTCTTTGTAACGGACATAGTTGACCTAGCAAATGATGTTTGATTTTGGTGCACTATCATTCCAAAAACCTTGAAGAGTCAATTACAATTTGTACGAAGATCATATGCCATTTTAAAATTAGAAAGAAGTTGTAGTTTCCAAATACCTCCAGGGTCAAATTCTAGACACATTTTGAATATTTCAATAATCCACTTGTGTTTTGTTATTCATTTGTGCTTCACCATGATGAATTTTTTATTTTGTTTTTCTCATGATTTAATTTGAGGTATCAACTATTGCTTTCTCCTCGATCACCTACAAAAGGAATATTAAGAATATCGTTAGATGGCATTCATGCTCGCATGTTGGAGGACGGATGTTGTGGCACATCAAGAATGTTGTGCTGTATATGTTTACGTTATAAATAATGCCAAATCTATATCTATTGGTTTGTGTTTTGATGCCCATCTATTATAATGATTGATTTCTTTTCATTTCACTTTGTGTAACATACGATAGAAAGTCTAGGCTGAGCTTTTGTAGAACTCCGTGTTCATAAATTTGACAAATGCCCTTATAATGTTAGTTTTTAAGTTTGCGAATGTTATGCCAGCATGTTTTCTTGTAACAATTCTTCTCGTCTAAGTTGTAGACTCCAATCCTCTGGGATACTGTACAACCAATTTTAGTTTTTAAATATTCGTACTGTATAACCAATTTTAGTTTTTTTGTTACAACTATTAATTGCTTCTTTTACAGGACGGCCTGCCAAGCTGGTTAAAGATGCAGAAGTAACAGCACTTAATCCACCTACAATTTTATATCCTACAAGTGGGGGCAACATCCACAGTTTCAGAGCTCTGACACCTTGTGCAATATTCGACATCCTATCTCCCCCATACTCCTCAGAGCATGGACGTCACTGTTCATACTTCCGCCACTACCCCTTTAAGAGTCTTTCAGGTAACATCATTCAACTGCATACTAATTAAAGTCGGAAATGACCAAGTTTATCACTACATGCATCTTCTTAGCTGATGTAATACGATTTTACTTTTGATAGACCATAACCTTGAATTGGACGGAGAATCATATTCGGATGTTGCGTGGTTGGAAGAATATCAACCTCCCGATGATTTCGTAATTAGGAGGGGGCTATACAAGGGACCTGTTATTCGAACTTGAGCATTCTTTTTTCTTGATAGAAATCATTCATGAAAGTACTTGAATAGTTTGTTTATAGCCATAAGATAATAATGTTTGGGAAGTATGAGCTAGGAATATGAGGCTTGTACATATGTTTATGCTTTCCATTTCTGACCTCACTATAATCTGGTAGATCATTTTGTGACTGAAGCTTGAAAGAATGTGACGAGTTTTATCATCTTCTTCTATCATGACTGCTCACTTTGCTGGCTTACATTAGTTTATCATTTCATTTTTTCAGCTGTTTCTTTTAATTTTTAGAGTTTTCAACGTCATTCAAAGGCTTAAACCTATTGCAGTCTTTGGTGGGTTTTCTCAAAAGTTCTATTTTGTTTCTTTTGTGGAACAAAATTTTGCTAAACATTGTTTTATTTTACGAAGCACGTTGTTGGGTACAAATTGTTCTTTGATCGAATATAATGTTTGTTGATTTGTTGATCACGGATTGAATGCAATGTTTGAGAATCTTAGATGCGATGATAAGCAAAAGTTTAAGCTACTCATCTGAAAAAGTGGAAAATGAAGGTAGGGGAGACGGTATTGAATACAATGATTAGTGAGCAATGTGATCTCACATTGTGCCTTTGTGTTCTCGTCTGCACTTTAGCTGACCTTGTGGACAAAATGTCTTATCTTTCTTGTGAAATATTAAATACAAATTTGCAGACAGAGATGATTATATTCATCGAAATATCATCACAACTATATCAAAAAATTCACATCTCAATGAAAAAGAATATCAACTCATAGATTAATTTTGACATAACACATAAAAAGATAGAGCTAGATCTCTTACAATCTAAAGAGGGAGAAAAGAATCTAACGCCATTATAAGATAATCCAACCATAACGACCTGGATCGCTCATCGGTTTAAAACAAACTGAATTCCAAATCAAAGTCGTCGTAAAATACCCGAATAAAAAATCATCGCATGCAATACCCTAATCAGGTTCATGGGTTATAAGACCCCTAGGAAATGCTTCATCACTGTCCCGTGAACTAGCACATTTCAAACAATGTCACACTTTCACCGAACAGAAAAGACCCGAGGATAAATACATGATACTTTGGTATCAATCTGCCCAAAGTGTTCAATGATCACCACCCTATCAAAAACAATCACAGTCCAGGCTATCTAATAAAATCATACTAATTCTAACAAAATAATAAATGTGTAGTTTAAGATTATTCAACCAAACTCCATTTATTATATAAAAAAGTTGATGCGCTGTCAATGAGGCCACGTCGTACATCAATAAGTGTCAACCATCAAAATAGACTTTTTAATGAAAAATGTGAATCAATTAAGGCAATATAGAAAAAATAAATAATTTATCTCGTGTCGACATAGCTCAGTTGACTCAGAGATAGTAGATTTGGTATAAAGAACTTAGGTTCGACGTCTGCGCTGCCATAGTGTGTGAGTTGTTACCCCAAATGTTGAAGTAGCTCCTTAGGACATCAAGTTAAGGCCTCCTATCTCTGGGCCGCTGAGTCACCGTTGTTAACCCCCTCACATGCTGTCGGGCCAGAGTGTGAGGACCCTGAGAGCGAAGGATTTCACTTTTTTTTTTAGTATAAAGAATAAGAAATCTAATGACACAACAAAGGGTTGAATGGAGCAATAAATTGGTCCCAAACATGCTGCACGGTCTGGGTCCGGTTCGAGTGGGACTGGTCAGGGTTCTTTTTGGTCAATCAAGTCTCGGCCGACCAGACCCACCTGTCGGGTCGGATCAGCACGACCTGAGCCCATCCTAGCCAGGACAGGCCTTGTTGGGCTGCACAACATGCGGCTCAGAATGCCCAGGCATGTGCCACCTACGGGCCGATGATGAAGCTGATTCTAGTCGATACCCATACCAAAATGTTTAGAATATTGAGACAAATACATATTTTCCCAACTGATATTTTCCTTGATTTTCACCTCATCACAATCCTATGCATTAAACATCCATAGCAAGTATTAATATATTGAATTTTTTAATTCATATTGACACGTGGTGCCTGAGATTCGATTCCGTATAAGACTTTCTCAAGCAGTACACGTGACACAAATGACAAAATAATATTCTGTTACGTAAATATTTAGTCAAGCTTACGTGAAAAATGTTCCTTAAACTTGGGGTTTTTACACTCGGTACTTATATGAAAATTCAAGTTATCCCTTATACTTCAAAGATTATTGATGGGCATCAGTTGAATACGAGTATCCTGCATCAACATAATCTCGAACATGAATGAGTGAGTGAATGTATTTTCTTTAATTTCTTTTCGTATTACATCTTCAATTTTCGATAATCTATGAGCTAGCTTTGTGTATATATAATCATTCAAGACAATACTTATATTTTTATGATTATGGAAATTATTTTTTATTTAGTGTTACAATATCTAGATAACGTATTTTAATGCATATGATGTTATGTTTATTCATGTTCACTCTAGAGATACTTGCCCAGAGAAAATAATGATTAATGTAATCAGATATTTTATGCAATTTCAAGATAGTTTGATCCAGCGGGTGGCCATGGCCTCCTTCCCTCTATTTGGACCGTTTCTCTGTCATGATTCTTCTTGTTAATGGCTTAGTTCTCTAACGTTTTGTGTTTATTTTCCATACTGTGCTGCAGTTTTGGCCCTGTCGATATATCGAACCCAGGATTCAGCACTTCGTTCTTCTCACGTGGCACTCCTTCGATTAATCTTTCAGTTCGCTTGACTGGTACTTGGTTCTTCTAAGAGTTCTTCGTGGCTCACCAGAATTATTTTACTGATTTTGTTTCTTGCCACTGCTGTTTAGTTCTTCTCCTGATTTCATGATTTCAAACGGACAATTTAATGGGTGTTTTCAAGATTATTGTCCTCGCAACATTTTTTGGTTTGATCTGGAACGTGACCTTGATTGAAACTGTTTTCCTGGTCCAGAAAGGATTCTTTTTTATCCTAGTTTTGTTTTAGTTTTGGTGGTTGCCTTGTAGACATGATTTTAGAGATCATTAAGGACTCGGGAGGTTCTTTGATGGATTGGTGAGAATTTGTTCTATGGCATGATCGGTAATTAGTTTGATGATGTCAAGACTAAATCTCAATGATATCTAGATTAAAGCTAGGGTAGCAAGGAGTATAAGTGTATTAGTTTTTAAAGTTCTTTCGTGTTCTTGAGCGGCCTTCGCCATGATTGGTGCGCTCGCATGGCAGGTCAAGAACGACAATTAACGAGTAAAAGTCAAAATTGAGTTTGAATTTTGAGTAAATAGTCTTATCCAAGCCCAAGATTTAAAAAACCTATTTTGGGTAAACTAGAGTCCGAATCATGCCATTTACTCAAAACTCGAGCTCAATTTTAACTTTTAACATTAATAAAATCACGAGTTTTCCTTACAAGGAAAATGGTACTTTTTGCCCGACTTTTCCCTTGTCGTGCTTTTCCTCTTTCTCTCTCTCACTCTCTCTTTTTTTCGGCTCAGTGCTTTCCTTCCATTCTTGAATGTTTGATTGCTTTTGAATCTCTTCACAGGAAAATGTGCATTATGGACGAAAATGTGCATTAGTTTTCGATCCATTGCATTTTTTAAACCCACAGTTTCAGTTATATTTCGTCCACCCATTGCATGTTCATTCCATTGCAAATATATTGTACTGTCACGATTACGCTTCAAGACCCGTTCATTTCACACTTTTCTAACATCTTTGGTCTAATTGAGTAATATTTTCTTGATTAAACCATTCGACTGCAATTTTAACGTAGCTAGGGAGGAGCAAAAACACGCGCTTGAATGCTCCGACACCTAAAGATGAGCTTCGGTTAACGGTTCATGGAGAGACTTGGAGCTGTAAATTGAATTCAAGTCATGATTTACACGAGACAAAAACTTTATAATAGCATTGCTTCTTCTATTATTATTATTTTTTTTTAATATGATAAATAATTTGAACTCTATTTTTGTGTTTATTTATATAACCATGAATTGATTTCTTTTAAGTGTTCTCTGATTTTCAGTTATTTATCTACGATGTTTGATATTTTTATCTACAACAATGATATTTATTGATTTTCTTATTATATTGTTGAATAAATAAAAATAAGAGATCTGTATATTTGTGGATTTTAGATTTAATTTGCATTGTTATATTTAAATTTCATGACCATAGATTGAAATATAATGTTTTTGTTTATTTATATTTGTTCTAAGAATAAGTAAATTTCAATTACTTAAATTGGAAAGCAATTCGGAATAATGTTTGTATTTCTATCTACTTGTAATTTATTACTTTTAAAAACACAAAAAAGATTTAAACTCGAAATTGAAATCTTATTTTATTTAGTATCTAAAGAATGCTAAAGAAGAATTGTTCTAGGATCTAGCAAGGGTAACATTCTCGAGAGAATCGAAATCGAAAAACTTTGGCAGCAAACTCCCGAATGAATGTTGAGAATCGACATTCCATCAATGAACACGACGAAAGAATGCTTCGAATTTGACAAGGTTCAAGTTAGGATCGAAGGAATGATAACTGATCAACTCTGAATATAAGAACGGTAGCTAATGTCGATAGTAGTCGGTAGCGGGTATGGTGTGATTGTGCGTGCGTACGAGAGTAACGCTAGTTTCCTTCTTCGATTTGAATGGAATATGGAAATGAATAAAGGATTCTAATTTACTCTGAATATGTTGAAACCGATTAACCATTTTCACTACGAAAAGTGACGTGAACGAAAGCCTAATCACATAAGCGACTGAAAAAGAAAATATAATTTCAAAATGTAAATTTCACTAATTATTTTGTCCCCATCATTCCTTTCTTATTCACATCAATATACATCCTTCTTCGAAGCTTTTAAGAGAGAATTTAACGAAGAGTTAGTCTATGTTTATTTTATTTATTTATTTATTTTGTCGTATCTCCTGACGTATTGTCATGTAATTATGTCGATTCAATTATATTCGATGAATAAATGCTTTTAACAACGTGTTGTCATATCCCCTTGAAATGAATCAATCGCGAGACTACACATCAAAAAGTATTAAAAAGATATGACAAGAAGATAACTTCAGAACTATTCTTTGATGAATGGATAGAGGTGGGTGGATTGCACCATTTGATGCCACAAATCATCTATTTTATGTGACATTACAAAAGACATCTCTTTTATAGTATGATCAGACTTAAATTTTTTTACATACCCTTTAATTTAACTTATGATACGTCGATTTATGATTGATGTAACAAATATTATAAATAATTATTTTAATAAATATATATTAAAAATACTTTTATTTGAGTATAGCAATAAATGTTTTCAAACCTAGAAATTTTGGATTAATTTTAAGAATTTTCAACCTATTTTTTAAATTAATAAGTTTTTGATAGTTTACCGAGGTATATTTGATTAGCTACGTTGGCTCACGAGCCTTGTTTTAGGCTTGACACTTGACTGGCTAAACTTAGCCTACTAGACTCATTTGACAAATCTAAGCATAACCCTGAAGAAATAAAAACTCTCTACTGCGTAGTATGCGAATCTGATTCCAAAAGTTCGGAGATATGGAAGGATAATTGCCATCAGTTGCCCTGAAATTTAGTATTTGTAGTTTGGATTTTGGTAACCCCTTGCAAGGGGAGGCTTCGTCATGTCAGCTACGGCGCAGTCACTCCGGGGCTCCTCCGCTAATACTGGCGGAGGCAGCTTCGAAGCCCTCAATCGTATTCTCGCTGACCTCTGCATCCGCGGAAACCCTAAGGTGCTTTGTCTTCTTCTGTTATAAGTTGCATTGTTCTTCTGGTATGCTCACTCGATTCGACCTTACTATTATTTTTTTTATTAGGAGGGAGGTTTGTTAGCTTTGAAGAAACATTTGGAAGAAGAGGCTCGTGATCTTAGCGGAGAAGCTTTTTCCCGTTTCATGGATCAGTTGTATGATAGAATTTCGAGTCTTTTAGAAAGTACTGATGTTGCAGAAAATTTGGGAGCTTTAAGAGTTATTGACGAGTTGATTGATGTTGCCCTTGGTGAAAACGCCTCCAAGGTTTCAAAGTTCTCTAATTATATACGGAATGTATTTGAGACAAAGCGTGATCCTGAAATTTTGGTCCTTGCAAGCCGAGTTCTGGGTCACCTAGCTAGAGCTGGTGGAGCAATGACAGCTGATGAAGTGGAGCGTCAGGTTTGTTGCTTTTCCTAATTTTAATCTTGTAGGTTCTTTGAATCGTAAGGGATGAAATATCTTTGTTTCTTAGGTTAAAATTGCCCTGGAGTGGTTACGTGGCGAAAGGGTAGAGTATCGACGTTTTGCCGCTGTTTTAATTTTGAAGGTAAGTGCGTTGTTTTTATTGGTGGTTGACAAATCTTAATGTAGTATTTAGTCGTCAGATGATGGTTGTGGGTTGTTTTTGATACTTTCATTTTCTTTGTGGCGCGTTTCAATATAATAGAGAATGTCCACTTAGTAGGAAATGGAAGACTATCATGCAAAAACAAGCTTTACATTGGAAAACATGTTTAAATATTGACATGGGATCCTTGTTTTGAAGGCATTGTGCTTAGATATACGATTTTTCTTCTGCTTTCTTAACGTAGGAAATGGCAGAAAATGCTTCTACTGTATTTAATGTTCATGTTCCTGAATTTGTCGACGCTATTTGGGTTGCTTTGAGGGATCCACAATTGGCAGTTCGGGAAAGAGCAGTGGAGGCATTACGAGCCTGCCTTCGCGTTATTGAGAAGCGTGAGACTCGTTGGCGCGTGCAGTGGTAAGTTGATGATTGGAAAGTTCTTTTTCATGTAAAATAATATCTTCTTACTCTATTCCAAATAAAAATTGATATATGTGTAAACCGCCTATCTATAATATATATTTTCCATTTAACCGGTTTATTTTTCAACTCTTTTGCCTGATCTTTTTTTTATCTCCCATGACAACTGCGTACAAATGTATTTATTATGACTGATTAGTGTTTAAAGACGAGATGATTTACAAAATACTATAAATTTGGTATTGACTACTTGTCTTCTCAAAAGATCACATCATCTGTGAAATTACGTATTTGTATACTTTTGAACTATAATGGAAATCACAAGGCTATACTATGCAGTCTGTTCATGACATTGATTAAAGGTGTTCGAGTCTCTCTCTTACTGACTCTCTTTCTCATGCGTAATTTATTGTCGATATGAAGGTGTGTTTGTTTTTTCCTTTGCTATTCATAGGTACTATCGAATGTTCGAGGCAACACAAGATGGATTAGGTAGAAATGCTCCCGTTCACAGCATACATGGTTCTTTGCTTGCAGTTGGAGAGCTTTTGAGGTTAGAGTCTAACTTCCTATCTCTTTTTTTTTTTTTATTTCAATAGTTAGCATTTTGCATCTCTTTATTTGGTCTTTATATATCCCAATAAGTGGAGGTGTGATGTATTTTCTCTAAATGGTTCTTATTCATTGTTTCAATTAAATTTGAAGAAAATCATATCATGCCTTTTATTAGATGTTTATTCGAAGTAATTCATAGCAAGCCTTTTTACTTCCATTGTACCTTTCGCAGGAACACTGGAGAATTTATGATGTCAAGGTACAGAGAAGTTGCCGACATTGTTCTTAGGTACCTTGATCATCGAGACCGTCTTGTTCGTTTAAGCATAACATCCTTGTTGCCTCGCATTGCTCATTTTCTACGTGATCGATTTGTCACTAACTATTTGACGGTAAAATGATTTTCTTTGTACCTTATGTTGTAGCTCGCTGTTGAATGTAAATAATTTTCATCCTGAGTGGAATATTTTATTTTAAACTATGTCTTAATTTATGCAGATATGCATGAATCATATTCTCACAGTTCTACGAACACCTGCCGAGCGTGCAAGTGGCTTTATTGCCCTTGGTGAGATGGCTGGTGCTTTGGATGGGGAGCTTGTCCACTATCTGCCAACAATTGCTAGCCATTTACGTGATGCGGTATATGGCCTCTTTTATCGTATATTCTATATTGTTTTCAAATTTTTACCCCAATCTTGACTAGTGACATAACTATTGATTTGTTTTGTTGTGTAGATAGCTCCACGTAGAGGAAGACCCTCACTTGAGGCTTTGGCATGTGTTGGAAGCATTGCAAAAGCTATGGGGCCTACAATGGAGTCTCATGTTCGTTCTCTGTTAGATGCTATGTTTTCTTCTGGTCTTTCCCCTACTCTTGTAGAAGCTCTTGGACAAATAACAATAAGGTGCAATCGACGACTTGAACTCTTTAAAACGGATGTTTGTGTTCATTGTTTCTTTGTTAATTAATCAAACTTAAATGATATATATCACTCCACCATTCCAGTTAATTTAATCAACTTTAATTTTACTTGTCACTCCAGCATTCCATCATTGCTACCGAGTATTCAAGAACGGTTGCTTGATAGCATATCAATAGTTCTGTCAAAATCCAACTACTCATTGGGTAGGGGAGCTATTAGAGCTAGTCGAGTGAATGTGATGAATGTTCCCCAACAAATTTTAGATCACAGTGGTTCATCCTTAGTGCAACTTGCCTTGCAGACACTTGCTCGTTTCAATTTCAAGGTTTGAGCATCTAGCATAGTGCAACATTATTGGTTGTGCCTCTGCCAGTAACTTACAGTTTGCCATTTGGTAGGGCCATGAGCTTCTTGAGTTCGCAAAAGAATCGGTTGTTATGTATTTGGATGATGAGGATGGTGCAACACGGAAAGATGCTGCTCTTTGTTGTTGCAGATTAATAGCGAACTCCTTCTCGGGTATGACCAGTCCACAGTTTTCTTCTAGCCGATTAGGTCGAACTGGTGGAAAGCGTCGACGTCTTGTTGAGGAGGTACATTTTTTTCACCATGGTTTATGGTTCATTCTCTATTCTTGTAAAATCCTCTACTATTATTTCATATTTATGACATTCAAATGCATATGACAGGAATGAATGGTATCTTGTTGTTCAAAAATATATTGATACTGTGATGGGAAGGTTCCTTTGATTTTGCAGACGAAGTTTTTATTTTGGTCTTGTTAGAATGGAAATGAAAATAGTTGTAAAGTATAGATTTTTAGTAGTATATGCGTGTATTGTTTCTTAGTTAAAGAATAAAATGTCATTTCTTGAAGGTCTGGGGCTTGGTTAACAATAGCATTTCATAGGAAACATATTTCTGCAATAAGTTTAGCTTATGGTTGCTCTTGATCTACAAATGATCTTGGATTTATCTGTGCATGTTATTTATAAAAACTAGGTTTCATGGAAGACATTATGATGGAATCTACCCATTGGTCTGCCGTCTATAATTGAATGATGAAACTAAAGATAATCTAATTAGGAAATAATCTACTTAAGAATCTTTTATTTACTTAATACATTAAATCTTGAAACTTCAAGGGATTAAACATCTAACTGAAAGGCACAAATGAAACCATGTTGCTTGTTTTTCTTCTGCTTATTTGTTTGTTTGTTTGTTTTTGCTGATATAATTGATTTTCCCATGAAGATGTGAGGTGTTTCTTGTTCTAGCTATCTGCTGTTTGTTTGAATGCTTGGATGTCAATTTATTACTATGTTCAGCCTTTTTTTTTGCTAGCTCATGTCAGTCTTTTGCAGCTCGTAGAGAAACTTCTCATTGCTGCTGTTGCTGATGCTGATGTCACTGTTCGTAATTCTATTTTATCATCTCTGCATGGAAATAGAGGGTTTGATGATTTTCTAGCCCAATCCGATAGTTTGAGTGCGGTTTTTGCTACTCTAAATGATGAGGTTTGATTCCTCTTGATACAATGCAATGTGATTTTTGATTTAGCACGTCGTCTATGTTTTTGAGCCAGATGATAAACATTTTGCCTTTTTTTTTTGTGGGAAATGGAGCACTTACTTGATGATGAAAACTCATCTAATGCTGTCAACTATGTTCTCTCCATTGGCGTCATATGATATCTGTTTTGCTACATTTATTCAAATTAACGGAGTCTGCATGTGTCTGTTGGATCGTATTAAAATATTATTACTTGAAGTGAAAGAACTTAACAATTCTGTGAAATTGTTTGTTATTTTTCTTATAACATTCCACAATCGAACTTGGTTTTCTTTTGAACGCTGATAATGTTACCGTGATATATATCTAATATTTGGCCATGACTTTTGTCTCTTTATCGATCTCACACAATATATTGTGGTATGATAATAATTTTTCAAACAATGTGTAATTGTTTTTGGCTTGTGGTTCTGATACAAATCCAGGTGGTTTTAGTGCTTTTTATTTAAATTTATCTCAAATACAAGATGTTCATTGGATCGAAACTGTTCTTTACTTATACCACTTCAAATAAATTTTCAGATATTTAAATAAATTTGCAGATTCTTTTACAGATCAAGCATAGTAAAGTAACTGAATTCGCATTAGTATCATAGATTTTATTTATTTTGATAGTGATTTGTTAAAATATCCTAAGATGGAGATGTTTATGGACTAGGTTTTCTTTGAAATAACATGCTGTAGGATTTTGATGTTCGGGAGTATGCTATTTCTGTAGCTGGAAGGCTGTCTGAGAAAAATCCTGCTTATGTTCTTCCTGCACTTCGTCGTCATCTCATTCAGTTGTTGACATACCTAGAGCAGAGGTGATAGCTTATCATAATTGTTAATGTTACTTCTTATAGTTATTAGTGTCGTGCCTTGATTTATTTAAAGTTTCTTGAGAATCAGTAAATATACAATTCTCTGTGTCAGCAGTGCAGATAGCAAAAGCCGAGAAGAAAGTGCAAAATTACTTGGATGCTTGATTCGCAATTGTGAACGGTTAATACATCCATACATTGCGCCCATTCATAAGGTACAATCATAAAGAAAAATTTATTTGCCTAGATTTGGTGGTGAAGCTTCTTTTAGCTGGTAATTTCTATAAAAAAGTTAGTTTGGGTTTGTATGGTAATTTACCCATCCTTTTGTTGATCTTTCTTTTCTATTGTGCTCTTTCTGCTCTCTGAAAAAATAGTTGCATTTTTATCATTCTTCTTAAATAATATTTTTTGATTTAGGCACTTGTTGCCAGACTCAGTGAGGGCACTGGGGTGAATGCTAACAATGGGATTATTACAGGAGTTCTTGTAACTGTTGGAGATCTTGCAAGAGTGGTGAGTATCGTTCCATTTGATTTTATTTATTTTTGCTTCAATTGCCTGCTAGGAATGGAAATCATATAATGTTTTAAGAATATTTTAGGATATTTTTCAATTTTGTTACAAGTTTTAGCTATTCGTATCATTCGCTCCCTTAGTTCCTTATCATATTCTTGTGAAGTTTCCTTGAAGAGTTGGCCAAGTGTTTTCCTCATTTTCCTTCTCAAATACTTCAACGAAATTAGTTTGCATTTAGTATTGATACTGCAGACTTGTTTGTGAATTAGGGATTACAAGTGGTAATTATGGAGGGTGTAGGCATTGTTAGCTCATGCCATTGTACTATACTTTATTTGAAGAGATTTTTTTAATTTAATAATGTGAAGAATGAAGGAAGGATGATGGAGTTTTTTAGGGAGCGCAAGTTGCTTAAAAATAAAGGTTTACAACTAAAAGGTAGCAGTTAGTACACGAAATAAATGGGGGAATAGAAGAAAAACTTACATAAGTTTTTAGGCATTAGTAAGGACATAACAAGCTCTCGAATACCTGCTGTGTTGTTGCTTGAGAATAATAGAATTTATTGCCTTGATTCTGTAGTTGTAGCAAGTTGTTATCAGAGCAATAATTAATAAATAGTTGGAGTGGCAAGACGAGGTGTTGGTGATCAAAGAAAACTTGTCATGCTTGCTACCCTTGGAAGAAATTTGAACTTTGAATCTTCCGATTTTGTCATTCCTCGAATAACGTTGAAGTTATCATTTGTGAAAGATTGCAAAAGTCTTTTGGTCTCAATGAGTTAGTGATCAATTATATCACGTTGTTGATTGAACCTATCAATCTAGCGTTGGTGATTCATTGTCCACTACAATTATCTTTAGCATTTAGAGTGAGATGGAAATCCTTGCTGTTGTCAATTATGTCAAGTTTTTCGTTGAACCTATCAATTGACTTTTGGTGATTCATTTCCAATAGAACTGTCTTTAGTGATTAGCTTGAGGTGAAGTCCTTGTCATGATCTCAATTTGGTACAGTTTTTTTAATTGAAGCATGAATATAAAATTACACTAGAGAAATGCTACAAAAATAAGGTAAATTTTATGTCAATTGTGAAAATCTCTCCAAATTTTACAAAGTGAGTATTTAAATAGACAGACCTAGAAAACAATAATTTCGTTAAATAAGAAGATTATGCAAAACTAAGTAGAAATAAAATGTTAATTTGAAATGTAAAGATTTTAACATTAAGAAGTAATTGATTAAGATATCTTGTTCTGGTTCAGAGTTACAGGACAAAGGTGTTGAAAATGCACAAGAGAATGCAAATTGTGAATTGGAGAAAATAAGCTGTGAATTGGAGTTACCTCTTGATTCTATTTTGGGAATAACATCTTGTTCTATGAGTTTGAGTGGGAAATTGAACAAGCAAGTGGTGGTGCTCAAAGTTGCTAGAATATGGTGTGACCCATAACTTCATAAGATTCCTATTAGCAGAGAAGTTAAACATTCCATTGTCTTCCACTTTTAGTTATGAGATTGTAAGGGAGATGGGAAATCATTTCATGGGGAATGAGTCCGTAAAAAAGTTGTCCACTGATATTAGAAATGAGAATTGTTAATGACTTTTATCGGTTCAATTAGAACATTATGATATTATCTTTGCTATGCAATAATTGGAGGGGTAGTATGCTTGTAAGTTGGAAGTTTTAACTATAATATGTAAAGTTGGAAGGAACACCGTAAGTATTAAAGGTTACTATGAAAGTAGAACAAGGACTTGGCAGAACACAACCTTGTTTATGAAAAGGACAATTCAGCATGAAGGCAAGGTCCTTTGATTGATCGTAGAGCACTAGACCATAATACGTAGATAGTACATGGGGCAGTGATGGAACTGCTGCAGCGATATGAAGATGTCACAAAGATGCCACATGGTGTATAAACACAAAAGAGAAGGAATCACCAGATTATATTGGAAGTAGCAGTCCCAATAAATGTCCGACAACATAGGTCCCGTAAGCTCAAAAAGATGAAAAGAGAGATTGGTTAAGGAAATGTTAATGGCTGGAGTTATGTAGGTAACCTTGAGTCCATTCTCAAACCCTTTTATTTTGTGGAAGAAAAAAGAAAACCAGAGGTTGTGAAAAATAAAATTCCTACTCTAATAATAGATGATTTGTTTGATGAGTTACTTTCTTCGAAAGTATTCAATAAGTTGAACCTTGAATCTAGTTATCAGCAAATATGGGTGAGGAAGCATGATGTGCATTAGATGACATCTAGGACACATGAAGCCCGTAACAAATTTATAGTAATCCCCTTTGGATTAACTGATGTACCATTTACATTTCAAGCTTTGAGGAACTTGATAATTAGGTCTTCTCTTTGAAGATTTGTTGTAATATTGTTGGATTATATTTTGGCGTATAAGTTGTTCGAAGAGCACATGGAGCACCTTCAAGCAATTTTGTTGTCTTTGAGGCAACAAAATTTATATATGCTTTAGACTGAAATGTTTATTTCCTAGACAAGAATAAGAATATCTAGGTCACATTATTTTAGGCAATGGAGTAGCAATGGATCAAGATACGACCATTCCCATGTTTGAACGGGCTAAATCTTAAACCTTTAAAGGAATTAAGGGTATTTTTAAGATTAATGAGATATTTGTTGGAAGGTTATGGTATGAATACAAGTCCCTTGCATGTTCAATTAAAAAACAAGCTAATCAATGAGAATGAAGAGGCTGAGAGAGCCTTTACAAAACTAAAGCTGCTATGTGAAGTGCTTGTTTTATGTGAAGCAGGTCTTGCATTCAGTGTGATTGGGTTATTCTTGATTTCACTGTTTTATAAGAAATGAAATAGTTGAAGAAAATACTTTATAAAGTGAAAGTTGGAAAAGTGACCCTCGCTTAGAGAGCTCTTAAGAACTTTATGAAAAATACTTTTGTTCTGATTAGAAAGAATATGTGACATTCTGCTATGTGAATGCATGACTCAATGTTAGAGTTTAGTTCATACTAGTGGGGTGTATAATCTCAATGTTTGGCAGAGTGAAAAATGCAAGTTTTTGAAGTAGATGTTTTTTAACCTAGTACAATGCATTTTAATCAAATTCAAATATGTGTTAACTCATTCAAAATCAACAATATTGTATTAAGAGCATTCGAGAATATTGCGAATGATATTAGAGCCATTGCCCGTCTAGAAGAGTGGTCGATGATGACATTGAGTCTTGAATTGGGGAGGAGATTGTATAAGCCGCCATGTGAAGGATAACATGGGAGCACCTATGAATGGTACATGATTATATTCAAAATATAATTATTAAAATACTTGTATGCTTTGCAATAAAATATCTCATACATTCATTTTCTTCAAAAAATTTCATTGCGATGAGTCTGAGTACCTTTTTCTTTGTCTGCTAGAATACCTCCAAATGAAATCATATACTTATATATGCCAATCAACATAATCAATGAAACTCAAGAGCATGAAGATACACTCCAACACTCCCATCGACACAGATGAATGATGAAAACAACTGTAATTTGGGTTAATAATGTCGCTAATTCTTGATTCCATTTTCTCGGTTTCATCTGGTTGGACAAAGTTTCATATGGGAGTTTCTGCCATAATTTTCAACTTTGACTTTATCTTACTGCTCTAGTATAGATTTGGTGCGCCTTAACCTAATTTCGACACTAACCTGATTCAGCTCTCAAACAATTTCTATCAGTGTATCTATCTTTCACTTGTTGCATTTTGTGTGAAATAGATTTACAGACATCAAATTTAGTTCACTGGATTCTACTTTCAATGAAGAACGTTCCTATCAGTTTGTTGACTTTTGCATTGCTTTTGTTTTTCCTTCTTCAATTACAATTATTTTACTGCATAAAAAGTCCTGTCTATTACAAATATTAATTTCCACCAAATGATGAAAATTTGATAGTGCTTGTTTCAGGGAGGAATCATTGCCACTATTCGTTTTTTGGCTTTTTATGGCTGTCTTGGATTGTTTTTAGTTTAGCTGAATTACAGTCTGATTTATATTTTAAACACTGCCATTTTCTATACTGGGTTTTGTTTTTTATTTGTCTCTTCAGGGTGGTTTTGCGATGAGGCAATACATCCCTGAGCTTATGCCATTGATCGTTGAAGCTTTGTTGGATGGGGCTGCCGTTATTAAACGCGAAGTTGCTGTGGCTACACTTGGCCAAGTTGTACAGAGTACTGGGTACGTGACATGTTTTTCATGTTGGTTGTCCTTTTTATTGATAAATGTATTTTAACAATTTTTGCAACCAAAAAATTATTGACTGTTTGCTAAACTTCTCTATATATGTTCTTTAAAGTATTTATGAGTGTGCGTACACAACTTATCTCGACAGTTTTGCCCTTTATAACCTATAGTTTTAAGAGTAAAATGAAGAAAACATGTAAGGCAAGATGTGAATAAAAGAATGATTATTATTGAGTAAAATAAAAGTTTTAGAAGTATTGAACTTATTGTGGGCGGTCTAGGTCTCCTGACACGGTCGGCCCTTTTAAAACTAATTTAGGGGCGTCAGTCTTAGATGGTCATTTTTCATTTCATTCAAAATCTTATACGCTGTTGAGTTTTTACTATTTAATGTATTGCATCTTTGATTAGATAGTTCTATCTCATAACAGTGTGAAAAATTAGCTTAATCTTTAGTTGCTGTTATTGCAAATCTGTTTTAATAGAGTATTTACGATTGCCAGATATGTTATAACTCCTTATAACGAGTATCGTCAATTGCTCGGCCTATTATTGAAATTGCTAAATGGTGAGCTGGCATGGTCCACCAGACGTGAAGTACTAAAGGTGATTGTTTAATTGACATATGGTTTGTTGTTGTTTTTTTTTCCATTTTTTCTTCATTAACTGTGTTTAATTGACATATGCTTTGTTGATGTTTTTTTTTTCCATTTTTTCTTCATTAACTGATGTAAGGTATGCTTAACTGCCTTTAGGTATTAGGAATTATGGGGGCTCTCGATCCTCATGTGCATAAAAGAAATCAAATAAGCTTACATGGTTCACACGGAGATGCTACTCGTGCTGCTAGTGATTCTGGACAGCATATCCAGTCTGTGGGCGAACTACCTGTAGATTTGTGGCCATCCTTTGCAACATCGGAAGATTATTATTCCACAGTAATTTCTTTCATTTGTATTCGTCACTGTGTTTATCTTGTTGCATTCATTTTATGTGCTTAGTATCTTTCTTTCCAAAATCATTGTGATCTTAAACATGGTTATGTATAAGATTGATTAGAATAGGATAACGTATTTTCGCTCGTCATGCCAATCATTGTAGGGTTAATCTTTAAAATAACATGTATACAGACATGTCGTTTGCAATGCTTGTTCATTTCTTTACAATCTGAGTTTTGCTAAATGGAAAAAGTGATGGTTAGATATTTTGATTGGGTTTTTTTGTCACTTTCTTTAATATATTCATGTATGAATATACTTATTTCTCCATCTTCAAGGTTGCTATCAATTCTCTCATGCGAATACTTAGAGATCCTTCTATGGCTAGTTATCATCTAAAGGTGGTTGGATCCCTCATGTTTATATTTAAGGTATGTTTAATTTGGAAGTCACATTGTGTTTTTATATATGTTTTTCCTTTTAGAATTTGTGCTATTATAGCCACTAACGTTTTTTTGCCTTTTCTGTTATTTTTTTTCTTTGGAAACAAGTCGATGTGCCTTGGATCTGTTCCATACCTACCAAAGGTTGGTTTGTTAGTTTGAGTTCTTTAACTTGGCATTTGCATACTGTTCTATTGCTAGACTCTTTGTTCTTTTAGATCTGCCCAGGTGCTTTCACTTTGATTACTTTTTCTTTGGCTCAGGTTTTGCCTGATCTCTTTCACATTGTTTGTACTTGCGATGATACACTCAAAGATTTTATAACATGGAAGCTTGGAACCCTTGTTTCTATCGTGCGGCAGGTAAAGTTAGAGTGACTGACCCGCCTTCAATAATTTTTAAATAAGTTTTGTCGGGTAATAGTTTAATTGGATATGCTTCTGCAGCATATTAGGAAATATTTGCCAGAATTGCTATCTCTTATATCTGAACTATGGTCATCCTTTAGTTTTCCATCCAGCAGCCGTCCCACCCTTGGCTACCCTGTAAGTAATTTTTCTTGAGGAAGAATTTCCAAAACGTTGTTGTTTCATTCTTTGACTTTGAATTTGTTGAAACTTTAGGTTCTGCATTTGGTGGAGCAGCTTTGTTTGGCTCTTAATGATGAGTTCAGAATGATTCTTCCTGATATTCTTCCTTGTTGCATTCAAGTACTAAGTGATGCAGAAAGATGTAATGATTACACTTATGTGCTAGACATTCTCCATGCTCTCGAAGTTTTTGGCGGTTAGTATAGTAAATGTTTCAGATTAGACATGGGTTTGATTTTTTGTTAAAACTAATTTTCAGCCTGTTCAACTTAGATGAATGCATGTGTTAGGAAACAAGGACTAACATCACTGTGTCACTGAGGTCATATGATGCAGGACATTTAATTACTTCGTATTATATGTATCTCATGGCAATTAATTATTAATTAATTTCCTTTGTAGGCACTTTTCAATATTAGATTATTTCTTTGTTATTGTTTTCTATGTCTATTTAAGACTTAAGTTTTCTCATTTCAGAAATTTTTGACAATTCATATAAGTTTCTTTATTTTGAGGGTTATTTTTCTTGTATTATTCTATTTCATTGTTTTGATTACAAAACTTTGGAAGTAAAATTAGTATCAGAACAAGGATCTTAACTTCAATTTGATTGCGGACAAAGGTTCTAGTGGATAGTAAATCTTTGAAGATGAATGATGTCTAGAAATTCTCGAACAAGTTGAATTTCTCTTTTTAATAAGATACTATTTATATTAAGTAAATATCATATACACATAAGAAATGGTGGATAATAAATTTTCCTGATATACAAGGAACAACTACATGTGCTTTAGTAATGCCATTGATCTGGAAGAACAAAAAAGAAATCACATCCAGAATGCTTATAATTATGTATTTGCTTTGGGCAAAGGAAACTATTATAATTCAAATATTATCTGGAGTAATGTTATAAAAAGTAATAGCAGTACACTGAAGCCAAATAACATATAATATTGCTAACTCACAATCTCAAGAAATTTTAATGTTCGGCCTTGTTTCTTTCTGGATTAAAACATAACTTAAGAAAGTTAAGGGGCATTTGTGAGTACAACGTTGTTTAAAAAAATGAGGAAAGTCATAACCAGTGTTCTTTATTAGGTTCGCATAATGTTTTTATTTTTATTTTTGTGTTATATTATAAAAGACAAGAAGACAATGATAACATCATAAGTGGATTTTACTTTTGGATTTGATCTCTCTGTACAACTTGCTCTTTACCAAGATTGAAACAAATGCTCATGTTAGCGTCAGAATCCCCATTAAAAATTTCGTCAAATAAATGTGTTGCCAAGTGGTCTTTTTCTGGCGTACATATGACAGCTTGTTTGTATTTAAGTGTTTTATAGCTCTGGAGATTCAACTAATGCATATTTTGCAATTGCTCCATGTATTACTCATTTGATTTTCTGAGTATTTTAATTTAATCGTTTATATGAATGAAACTTCTATGTGAGAGATTCATCTTCTTTCATTATTTTGTAAATGTTAAAGGTTTGATTCATGCCATAGGTACAATGGATGAACATATGCATTTACTTCTACCGGCGCTTATTCGCTTGTTTAAAGTGGATGGTCAAGTGGAAATAAGACGTGCTGCTATAAAAACTTTGACGAGATTGATCCCTCGTGTGCAAGTATGCCTCCATATCACTATGACCATGTCCAATGTCTTCTATTTTTTATTTTCTAAAACATATATATGGTAAACCTTGTTTAAGGAAATCTTTTTGTTTAATTCTCACCGAATAGTAAAAGAAGGAAAGTGTGTCATTCCTCCACAAAGTCATGTTTTTTGTTCATGTCAAATGGTTGAAGAAATGACTTGAAAATTGTGTTCAATGACTAACTGGACCGCTACATCTGTTAGATTCAATTTTTCAATTTGACAACGTTGATTGAATATCTCTCTAACAGTTTTATGCTACAATAGTTTTAGATGGGTAAAACCATTTCATTTTTATGATAAAGCGCCAATAATATAAGAACATTTTTTTAAATATTTAATGATGGCCCCAACCTCATGACGAATAATAGAAGGCCAAAAAAGAGTCTATCTCCTATTGCAGCTTATATGAGCCTCTCTAATTGTGCTCTTCCTCGTTAGCTAAGTCCATAGGCATATTGTTAGTATATGCCAACTATGTTATTGCTTACCATCTATGTTATTGGTTTTATCACTTTAGTTCCAATATAATTTCCTTGTCCGTTTATTGTTCTGCATGCTCTATCAATTTGGCATCAGAGTAAGAATCTACACATTTGAAGATTTTTGACCAGAAAATAAAAAATGTGAGAGATGAAATGAATGAGAAAAATAAAAAGATGACAGTTGTATCTTGTCGGAACACGCAAGGCTTGGGACGTGGAGTATACGATCTGTTGTTTTTGCTGCTATGGTAAAGCATCAAACCAGAAAGAGGGAGAATAATATTAGGGTTCAAGGGATCGGGAGGCAGGATTGCATGAGGAGGACAGACACTCTATCTAAGTGGGCCACACGAATAATAAACATTGAAGTTTGGTAAAAGTTGATCTGCTACATTGTGGGCAGGTTGTTGCTCTAAGGAGAAAAGAGAGTTCTAGCCCATACCAAAGAACATAATTCATATCTTACAAAAATGTTGTGTTTAAGGAAGAATCCCTCCACCAGTAGCAGAAAAGTTGATTTGCTAGTATTCATTTCAAAACCAACAGCAAGACTCTCAAATATTAACTTGGTGTTTTTCAAAACTGTTCATGAATGTTGTGGTAGGATGGGGTAATAGTCTTTATCAATGCAGTTGTTGATAGTATCTCTATTTACCGATGATCCTTTTTTAACCTTCTACAAAGATGACAAATATGCTAAATAAACTGATCAGAAACAATTTTTGGGACAATACTAACGACACTGAACCTTAGCCTTTTGTTGGGGATCCATGGTCTTTTTAAAATCTCTACTAAGTCTTGGGAAATAGTTTTGGAGATTTCCTGGATCTTGATTCACAATCGATCAAAAGAAACTGTTACTCAAGCATTGGATGGGACGACAAATCTAGTTAATCAATTTCATATTACCCTTAATATATTTCCCTTGTTTGCATCTTTTCAATGCATTGTATCTAAAGTGGGGGACGAAGCTGTGATCCGTATTTGGAAGGACAAATTGTAATGGGACCTGGCCTTAAGCATTCAATTTTCGGACATCGGTTGTCTTTCTTGTTATAATCTATTGTTTCCAAAAGAGACTGTTCTCGATTCTCATTGATGGATTTTGTGTCCCTTTGCAGCTCCTCATTTCTATCAATTTTTTCTCACCTCATTTTAGCTTCTTCTATCATCTTTCTTTCCTACAAGTTCATATGGAAGAAAGAAGGTCTGTTCGAGATTCAACTGTTCGTTTGGGTGTAGGTGAAAAGAAAGTTGAATTTAAGTGACCAAATTTAGAAGATTAATCATTCAAGAGCTTTGTTTCTTTATAGTTGTCTATTATCTTCGGTCGAGAGACAAATTAGCTACCTCATAAGAGGTAATATGAGTTGGCTAGAACATTGTTGATATGATTTTTTTGAGTGTGACGCCACAATGATGCAAACAAAATATGGGTAAAGGTCTTGTGAATTGTTGGAAGCCTGCTTTTCTATTTCTTCAAGAAAAAAAATTGAATTTCATGTGGTGGTTTTGTACCACAGTTTATCTGGTAAAACAAATAATGTTGGAGCCTTGGAGGTAAAGAAGTTTGTAGCTTTGCTCGTGGTATTCTGGAGTCTCATTGAACCATGTTAAGGTTGTGAGACTGTTTTATTGTCTGGTTTTTTGGTTCTTCTTTTTTTGAGAATTTGTGTTCGAGTTTGAACTGTAAATTTTCTGGAGTGTATGGGGTGACTTGAATGCTTTGAGTTATAAGTTCTTCTTTAGGACGGAGATTCTTAAAGGATTATGTAATGACAGGTCAGGTGCTTTGCTTGGATTTTGATGTGGTTTAGTTTGTAGGGGAAAGACCCTCTGGTGAATGTTGATATGACGATATGGACATATTCTTTGAAGGGATCAGTGAGCTTCAATTGATTTGTCCTCCTTTAGAGAATGCTTATTTATTGTGCTAGAAGAACAACTCAGAAAGTAACTCAGCGAGAAAATGATGAAAGACTATGACTATACACATTTTGACTACAACATAAGTCAGTTGGTTTGCCAAAAATTCCAAAATAGATGTAGCCTGACAAGCTTTAGTAGTGTGTATCTTTAATGCAAACGATAGTCATATTCTTTGATGAATGTTTATTCAGTGCCAACTGTTGTAGTAGGTCTACCAACTTTATTGCAATAATTTTTACTTTCTTCTAATGACTCTTTCTTACTAGGTTGCTGGTCACATATCATCTCTCGTGCATCACCTGAAACTTGTCTTGGATGGGTTAGTTTCTTTCCTTTTATGTTGTTTTTCCCTAAGTTTTAGTAATGATATAAATTGCCAATTTTTTTTAGAATAGCCAAGTTGTATCAAACTCAGCAAAAATATGCGTAATTTTATGCGTTGCAGTCTAAATTCACATATTATATAACCAACGGTTTATATCAAGAAAATAAATGTGGTAAAGAGAAAGGGAAGGACTCCACCCCAACACCGCATCAAAGTTACATTAATGCACTTCATTTCAATAGGGGAAACCATGTGTAGACGTTCTATGTAAAAACTATGCTGTGTGTTCTTTCATTACTTTATATTGGGTGAAACATTTTAGGGAAATAACTAAGGAAACATGTTGATTGAAGGAAAAGATTAGGAAAGGCTAAATTAATTTACAACAGTAACATATTAATTATGGGGAGATTTCCTTTAGTCAAAATCCTTTAATGGAAGGATCCTTGATAGAGCCTATCTAATGCGTCAAAGAAAGAACATAAAGAGCACAAATAAAACGATAATAAGATCAACACGAAGAACGTAAAACAAAATAGTATGAAGAACAATTAATGGAGACTCCCCTCTCCCCTTGATTAGCAATTGATGGAGGCTCACCACTCCCATAAGTTTTACCCTAAATTCTTTGATAACCCTAAAGACCAAAATTTAACATATTAATACTAACTTTAACCTAGACCTATTGACTTACATAAAAGATAACACAATAAAAAGGGCCTCGTGAGATAAACTTGTTTTGGGGTCTTATCAAATATTCTCTCCTTTGAAATCCACTCTGTCCTCAAGGTGGTAGAAAATAAAAATAGTGAAGTGATCTTAGTGTAATCTTTCTCTATGACTGTGGAATGTTATTCAACTGAAAGCTATTGAACTTTATAGGCAATGCATTGACATCCATTGAGAGTTGATTGGGATGCAACAAGTTGGCAGAAATATGGTTCTCCCTAATACCAGTACCCAGAGGATGAGTTTCGTCTGGAATACTCTTATTAGACTTCTTGTGTTGCACATCAACTTGCTTAAGATGCCATTCATTTACTTTCATCTCACTTGGCAATTTCACAGCTTTGCCAAACTCTTCAGGGGTCCCTCAGGGAAGGTAGCAGCTTAGAATGCCTCTTCTAGGTTTTCAATAGAATTTTGGAAGCCTCATCTAATTGTCCCCTTTTCACATACCCAACTGAACGGTTTGTGTACGTATTTAGGTCGGGGTTTTTGCCTTTATCCTCCATCAATCTCAGCAACTTAATTGTCTCCTCTAAGCCTCTGGAGGAGCTATTGAAGACCATAAGTAAAGCTTCAGTTCTTGGAAATGGGTAATCTGCTATCATTTTTAAAAGCAAGTACTGTCCATTGTCATTCTTTCTAATCCATTTAATTCTTTCTAATCCAACATGACGCTTGAAGGACTAAAAATAATTGTTTTCTCTCATGTATTCTCAACTCTTCGGAGGGATCGTTTAACACCTCCCGAGCTAAATCTGAAACATTACCCTCTCAATTGCTGTAACTAGTCAATAAATAAATGGTACCCACAATTTTCTTGGCGAAAACCCAATATCCGCGTTCCCGTTTTCTGATTTCGAAGGTTGAACAATCATCTTACTCCACCTCCCTACCTTAAGTAAAGTCATTCCACGTTCACTGTTCAAAGCCAGCCCATCCCCCTCCAATGAAATTTGATGAACCCCTTTAGATTTCTGTGTATTGAGGTGAAACCCCCTTTTGATAACCCTAAAGATCAAAATTTAACATATTTATTCTAACTTTAACCTAGACCTATTGACTTAACATAAAAGATAGCACAAGTAAAAAGGGCCTCATGGGATAAACTTGGTTTGGGGCATTATCACACTGATTGTTGAATTGCTGAAAAATATTTTGAAGACCATATAGTTCAGATGGATCTTAAAATGTTTAGAAGTATAGACACCTATCATGGAAAAAGACGTTACCCAATTGAAAAAAGGTTGTTTGGAAATTCTGCTTTTCAACAAGGATGAAAATAGCTGTCTGAACACGGGAAAAAGTTTTATGGTAAACTTGACATTGTATTTCATAAACTTAGATCTTTAAAAGATGTTAAATGTAAGCCTAACCACAGTTTCAACTAGGGTAATTTTGTCCTTCCTATCATGTAGTGCAGATTTGGAAACATTTATTGTTGATAACATCATTGTAGTAGTGTATAGCTGATTCACTCAGAAGACAGGTTGTTTGAGCCTCCAATGAAAGTTCATCGTTCCTTCAAACTGTCTCACCATCAATTTCCTTCTGCCAAAAAGGCAGGACATTTTCCAAAATTTTTAGAGGAATAAGACCAAGGGTATTGTCTTATATAGTGTTTTAAATGTTGCCAGTTTAGTTCAAATGGAATATTTTTAATGTAGGCGTCAGAAAATCTTTTGTAAAGAAAGAATGTATAAGTGGTCACAATAAAACTTTCAAAGCTCTGCCAAACTTTAAATTCCCATTATAAAGAGTATATTGGTTGCATCATCTGGTTCGTAATTTGTAATTTACAGGAAGAATGATGAGCTCCAGAAAGATGTTGTGGATGGACTATGCTGTCTCGCTCAAGCCCTTGGAGAGGATTTCACTGTTTTCATTCCTTCAATACACAAACTTCTCCTCAAATATCGATTGCGGGTACATTTATGCCCATTCTCTATTGTTTTTTTTTCAAAATTATTTGATGGATTTGAATGAATTATTATCAATTTGAACAAATAAATTGAGGCATTTTACAGCATAAAGAATTTGAAGAAATTGAAGGTCGATTAAGCCGACGTGAACCACTGATCTTAGGACTTACAAGTGCCCAGCGACTGAGTAGGCGAATTCCAGTTGAGGTTGTCAGTGACCCATTAAATGATTTGGAGACTGACCCTTATGAGGATGGGTCTGATGTGCACAAACAATTTCGAGGCCATCAGGTATTTTCCAATGGTTTAGTTACTCAATTGCTCTGGCATACTTTTACCTTTATTTGAAGTACTGTTACTATTAGAAATGATATTAGTTGACATGATTTCTGTTTTGTTTTTCTTTTTGAATTAAGGTTTGCATCTCTAGATTTTGGGGATTGATTAAGAAGCTTAAATTTTAGGTTGTACTATTCCTTAAATATTGAGGTTTGAGTTTCCCTACGATTTTCTTTCCATTTGGAGAAGCTATTATATGTAGCTATTGTTTGTGTCAATGTTACTCTGAATGAAAAACAATTCTTCCACCGTGATTTTTTTATTTTGATCTGGTACTAGAGCCCTAGAGTTCAAGATCATTGTGAGGCTTGTTTTTCCTTCCATATCAACATTCATTGCATTTAGTATAAATTTTAAGAATCCAACCTTTGTTGTTGATCCATCATCACTGAATAGTTAGATCTTAATATACGGGGAATAATAGAATATTCAAACAACATGGATGTGAAAATCATTACATCAAATGGTCAATGGGTCCTTACTGTGTTGAAAGAGGGAGGATAATTCCGATAAAACAAGTAAAACTGTTATTAGTTTGTCATACGCCCAAGGGTGGCAAAGACTGAGAGAAGATGATGTGCTCCAAAATGAGCACATGTTCACTAACTCCTCAAGAGACTATAGAGGGCAAGGCAACAAGGATTCAAGTATTGGACCATCCATAAGCCTCGCATGGACGTAACCAAGGTCTCCTCGGGCTCAGAGCCCGAATCTTCTAAGACAACGAGACGCACCGACAACAAGAGGGCGTGGCTTCAACACCTGAAGGTCAAGCACCAACTAGCGTTCAAGAAGTGGCGAACTCGACTTCCGTTTTCGTGCAGATTGTCGAGTAATGTTGAGGAGGAAGCTGCGGACCGACCGTGAAGGTGATTACTAGTTTAGTATAATTAGTAGTCTATTTTTTCAGTTTCTGTGAATTCTCTTGAAGATATCTATGTTTATTTTATTTTGAATAAGCGTGACCTGTTTGGTCAAAGAAGGTTTAAGTCTAAGTTTATAAACTTGGCCCAACCGACCCGGTCTAAGTTTGTATAAATATGAGGTTTTACTCTATGATTAATCATGTTTGATTTGAAAAAAAGAGTGTAAAACTTCTTCCACTCTCACCTCTTTTTTGGTTCTCGTCTGTTCACGTCTCCGTTTCCTGCGGACACCCTTTTGTGCCAACTTTCCCGCGTTCCCCTACGCGTGTAACTATCTTGGTACGCACCTCCTCGCTCCATAGCTGTGCCCGTGGGCACCTGTTTGCGCCACGACCATTGTTGTGTGCGCCCCCTCGCGTCAAGTGCTCGCTCTTGATTAATGCAACTTATCACTAAGTGACATGTCCCCCGATAATGCGTCTAGCCGTGCACGTCCCCCTGGCCATCAACGCTGATACATGTAATAGTTATAACCGTTCATCGCCAATGGTCATTGAGCAATATGAAGATCGCCACTCTTGAACGATGGTCATCCCAACGACCTAGCTTTCGCACCCCAATGCCAACACAATCCTTGGCCGAAACCACGCGTCCCCGGGCCAAGCAATACGAGCAATATGTGTAATTGTTCAACCGATGTTTGCCGATCACGTCCCACCCTTTCAAGTCCATAAATGGAGCGCTTGCGTATCACATCAAAAGAAGACCTAAGGGTTAGGATCGAGGTGAGTGGTTGAAATGCATGCACTTAAGTCAAGTGCGTGTATCAAAGGATCTTAGTTGAATGAGAAAGGTTGCTCGAGGGGAAGGGTGGGTGTTCAAAAAAGAGAGGTAATGACTGGAAGCCAAGGATTGGGTGATGAATACGGTCAAATGAAAAAGTGTCAAGGAATGTAAGCTGTTGGGGCCTAAGGCCAAGGGTCAACTTTTGAATGTGGTCAAGGTTGAGAAGGATGTATGGATTCTTATTTAGAAAGATTCATGGATTAAATGAATAGGATGAAGAACGACTATTTGCATTATTGAATGCTAAATGTAACAAAAGTACACACAACGAGAGACCTTGGAAACTCTCCACTTCCACACTAATCCACTATACTTTCTCTCTTGATATCTAATGGACCCCCCTGTTCTCTATTTCGTTGAATGCTAAATGTAACCAAAGGCATCAATGAAAAGACATGATTATTGAAGAGATACGACATTAATGTGTGGACGATGGTTGGTGCATACTTGGTCTGTGTTTGGGCCAAGGGCATGCTTGGGCTATGTCAAGGCCCTCAACTCATTTTCTTCCAAGCATGGCGTGCACAATTTCTTGGCTGCATAGTGATTCATGCAGGGCATGTCATCTAGAGACAGTCTCGAACGTGGTCATGGCTCAGCGGTGCAACTGACTTGCGCCATTGTTTTGGTCATGATGAGTGGTGGGTTTGAGCCATCCATACCAACTCCAACAAATGCTCTCTGCCCAAGGGCCTTCTCGATTAGCCAAGTTCTTCAGCTCTTTTCTGAGTTTGCTTGATAAACCTTGATGAACACATCAAAAATTGGCTCAGTAATGAGCCACTTGAGGAGCTTCCCCGAAATTGGTTCTAGGGAATCAATATGCCTCCTTGAGGCACGTCAATATGGTTGTCAAAATCAAATATAGATTAAACCATTATTTAAATGATATAAATAAAGTTCAATGTTAATGTTATTTTTATTGATATGAAATATTTGTATTAATGGATATGACCCTGATTAAAAAAAAGATTGTAATCATCGTAAAAGGCTACTAAATCAATATTTGTATTAATGGAGACGCCCATTGTTGATTCATGCTATGTTCGTGCTTATTTACTTGAGGGTCATCAATTTAACATATCAATTTTTTATGATTATTTTATAGCTGAGCGATCTGTTAGTTGTTTTTGTGCTTTTTGTTAGCTTTTTTACATTAATATTTATGTAGGTTAATGATGGTCGATTACGCTCTGCTGGTGAGGCCTCCCAGCGAAGCACCAAAGAAGATTGGGCAGAATGGATGAGGCATTTTAGCATTGAGCTTCTGAAGGAGTCTCCTTCTCCTGCCTTAAGAACTTGTGTGAGACTTGCTCAATTGCAGGTATTTCGTTTTTTTAATACTTGTTAAGCTTGTTTACCAAAGAAATATGTCAGACCTGTAATACCGTTCCCCTTCTTTTTCAGCCTTTTGTTGGGCGTGAGTTATTTGCGGCTGGTTTTGTTAGCTGTTGGGCGCAGTTAAATGACACAAGTCAGAAGCAGTTAGTGCGGAGTTTAGAAATGGCATTTTCATCCCCCAATATTCCTCCTGAAATCTTAGCTACTCTCCTTAATCTGGTAAGAATTAATGGCTCTTGTTGGTGCAATATATTATAAAAGTATGCCTATTTTTTTTTTTAGATTGATACTACATTCCTATCCCGAAATAAGTAAATAGGAATTCTAGTATTGTAAGCATAGTTTTGCTCAGAGCATGAAATAAATGTCTGATATAGTTTGGTTGAATTGAGATACGCATTTCATTTCTTTGGTGGCAAACTGAAATTAATTTATTACAAGGACTACACAATAAAGGTCGTGTAAGAAGGAAAATCCCCTGACAGTATGGTTGTCAGTTCTTAGTCTTCCCAATTGCAATGAATTTATCGAGGGAGGTTGAAGATTGTCGGGATTTTTCAACAACTGTTGCTGAATATTTCCCAAGTATATTTTCAGTCAGCATCCCAGACATAGTATTAATGGAAAATTCAGGATTATGTAGGGCCATGAGTTATGAAAAAATTATTTGACTGCTACATCCCATAAAATGAGGGCTCTTTGATTTTCCTAATCCATTTTTCGAAATGGTTGTAATTAGCTAGGGGAAATTTTTCTTTATGGTATTTTCCTCATCTTTTATGCCCACATATCTTGTAGAACCTTACAGAAGTATATATGGAGTAGTGTTCCTAAGCTCTATAAAAAATGATATTTCATATGGAAGAAAAGTCTACTTCCATCAAAGAACCTAATCTTATGCCACAAGAAGAAAATTAAGTAATAATATGATGCAAAATAAATGCTTCCATTTTTTATAAGAATAATAAATGACAAATAAAATAAAAAATAACTCTATGGTTTAGTATTAACTGTTGTGACAATTCATGAGGTAGAGCTCAAAATGTGAAAATTCTCTGAGAAAGGAATTCATTTCATAGATTGCATTTGAGATCGCTTAACACAACTCTAAGCATTCTATTTATAGGAAAAGTGAGCTAAAAAAAGTATATAAAATACCCTAATATAATATTTTAAGGATATGCATGATTAATACACTAAAAAGCCACAAACTTTAAAGATAAATTAAATATAGTCGATTGAGTGGTTTTCAATGCAATGTCTCTCAAATAGTAAATGCAAAGATAAAAAAACTAATGTTAAGCAATTAAGATAAACATGATGACAAATGAAAGTCTATTTCATGGTTTAAGGATATGACACCTTCGTTTTACACTTCTTCCGTGATCAATGTTATAACTTAAATCAACTTTATCTAAAGAATATTATTATATGTAAAATATAATTTTTTATATTAAAGTTGAGAACTAATGAGAAAGTGCCACGTGTCAATGTTGAATTAGAGACTAATTATGATTAAGGTGTAATTAATTAGTGATTAGAGGGTAATAAATGTTTACTAATCATGCTTAATTGAAGTAATCTTGATGATTAGTTTAATATTAATTTATATTAATTAGTTAAACTAAGTATAATTAAAAACAATAATTGAGGTATTTAACAATAAATTGGACAAATAAGGATAAAATAGTACACACAAAAAGATATGTTAGACTAAAAAGTACTTTCGTCTTAAAATCTTTCTAGAAAAGGGAAAGAATGGCTGAAGATCAACCAGTTTCATGACTGTAGAGAGTGAAAAGATTTTTAACGATGACGAAGAGAAATTTGACTTTCTAGCCATTGAGAAAATGTGTTCCTCTCACTAAAAAAAATCTATTGAGTTAAGAATCATGAAATTATAAAATAATTAAAAAACATTAACTATGTGTTGCCTAATTGCTAACAACCTAAGGTGATGTTATTGATATAATTGAAAGAAAGAAACAACAAAACGAGTAGTTGACGAAGTGCCGAATGAGCGCGATATTGTCCAAGCAACGAACAAGAAGATTTTTAATGTGACATATTGTAGAACAATCATACAAATCATGTATTCCTCTAAATGAGATTTTAATTACAAATATGTTTCAATGTCTTCGGCTATTACATTTTACATACACATGATCAAAAACAAAAATAATTATCGTCTTTTCATGGACAAGATAGTTTAAAAAGCTGAGAGGATTTCATTTCATAGATAACATTCGAGATACTTAAACACAATCATAAGCATCCTATTTACACGAAAAGTAAACTAATGAAAGTACTTAGAATACCCTTAAATCATATTATCCTATCAATACTAATTAAGTCATAATTTATATGCATCATAATATTTCTAAAATTCAATGATAACTGATACATATAAAATGTATTTGAACTTAAAAGTCTGCTTCGACCTTAGAACCTATTCTTATACCACCATATTGGGCCAGACCGAAACAAGAGATTTATTTGTTTATTATCTGCATTCAACAT
This sequence comes from Begonia fuchsioides, assembly GCA_003255005.1. NCBI lineage: Eukaryota > Viridiplantae > Streptophyta > Magnoliopsida > Cucurbitales > Begoniaceae > Begonia > Begonia fuchsioides. Next base: position 39,139 of record QAOC01006546.1, read on the forward strand.
ACAAAGCAGATTTTTTTAAAGTTTGTTTATTATTGTTGTAGTAACCAATGTGTGTGTATATAGTAAATGTCATAGTAGTGTTCAAACTATTTTCAATCAGGGACATTTCATCACCATTTCATTGCTCGTTGCTGGTGTAAAACCTGCTTAGCCTCACCCCCATGAGAAACTAATCTTCGCATCATGGTCCGATACACAGTGGAAATAGTTATTCCGCTTTTGTTTTCTTTTTGCTATTTAATAAATTTGTTTCTTATGAAAATTATCCAGGCCAACATTTATATCTTAAACACTAAATCACGTGTGCTGTGAATGATTGTGTTTTTTTCCCTCATCAATTTTAGTAAGAGTTCATGTATGAACTCGTTCATTCATTTTAGAAGGCCATGAAAGACAATCTTTTAAATTCTGGAACTTGTTTATTTGTAGGCAGAGTTTATGGAACATGATGAGAAACCTCTTCCTATTGACATCCGCCTTCTTGGTGCTCTTGCAGAAAAGGTTCTACTGTCTCACCTTTTTGTAGTTTATGCTTCTGATCTTTCATGGCTTCAATTTGTGTTCTTTAAAAACATGATATTACTTTTAAAACTATGTAGTGTCGTGCCTTTGCTAAAGCTCTGCATTATAAAGAAATGGAGTTTGAGGAAGCACGCTCCAAGAAGATGGATGCTAATCCTGTTGCTGTGGTTGAGGCGCTAATACACATAAATAATCAGTTGCATCAGCATGAGGTTGAATTGCTGTTACTTTTTATTTATTTTCATATTTTTTGGTCTTGTTCATATTTTACATAAAGTTTTCATTTCTCTAGGCTGCAATTGGAATATTAACGTATGCACAGCAAAATTTGGACGTTCAGCTGAAGGAATCATGGTAACCATGAATATCCGTTTCTTTTACTAGTATTTGGAGTTTGTGATGGTGTTTGTAAATTTTTCTAACATGACTATTATTGTAAAATTTGACCGTAGTCTTTGTGTGAAATATTTTAACTGGTTAGTCCTTGATTCCTCATATTTGAACTTTGTAGTAGTGTCCACTAGTTAGCTTAATAATTTTTTTGGACAGTTTTTGATCAATTTTATTTTATTTTTTGGTAGTGTTTGTTTTTCGAGTTTCACTAGTTTTTCAACAAAAGGATTGTGAACTTGCTGTTTCAAACTGTGCAACACTATTTAAACCACAGAAACTAAGGATTCACAATTTTCTTTATTAGGTATGAGAAACTGCAGCGATGGGATGACGCTCTAAAGGCTTACACTGTTAAGGCGTCTCAAGCTTCAAACCCGCATCTTGTATTAGATGCCACCTTAGGTCTGTATATCACTGACATTTGTTTAGGATGCTTTTTGGTGTTGCTCCTCCTAATGAGTTTCTCAACGTGGGTAAAGAATAAATTTGTTTGTTTAGCATCATAAAATACCAAAAATGACATTTAGCTCATTTCATTTTGTTTAACTTCTCAAAGAAAAGGTTTCCTTGGATAGTACTTAAGGCTCGAGTTGATGGTTGGAAATTTTCTTAAATCATAGAGAAAGTTTTTGAAATGCTAGCTCACTCAAATTTGTCCTCAAATAGTAGACCACAATTGGGGCAAAGGTAGTTGATGATGGTGACGGACCAATTTGTTCCAAAATTATAGATCTGTGAAGCAACTAGCAGGATGACTTTTTGTTATTGACAGTGATCATAAACAATGAAGGAAACAAACTGTACAAATGGAGAAAGTGAACATTTTTCATCTATCAGGCAGAGGGAAAATTAGGTTGAGGCCAAAAAATTAGGGGGTTTCGTGATTGAATCTCCCCCATTGCTAGTAGTTTGCTGGGTCTTGCGCAAAAAACTCTACTTCTCTTCTTTTAGGTGTAATATTTATAACTTTATGATAATGTTTTTGAAGATCCTTAGCATTCATCTTCACCTTGTCCTTCAACAAAGGAAGCAACCGATTTTTCTTTTTTCTCTATGTACCAACCGGCCCAACCCTACCTCTTTGTTATCTCTTTTTCTGTGCCTTAAGATTATATAACATCACAATATCAAGAAAATTCAAACTATGTGCAGCTATAGTACCACCCCACTGGCGTCATCAATATCAGGAAAATTCAAACTATGTGCAGCTCTAGTACCACCCCTCTCGCTGTGCTATTCTCAAAATAAGTGATCTACTTTATTTAGCATGCCAATCATCCTATAACGACCTTGTGTTTGAAACTCACTACCAACCAAGTTTAATTTAGCACGACAGTCCTAAGTTAGTTCACACATAATGAGTCTGTGTTAAACCGAGATACTGAATGTAGTGTTCAAAATTATGAAAGAACAATATAACGTTTTCCAGCAGATGAAGAGAAAGCCAACTGGAACTACTTATTCCATTCCAGCATTGCAAGCATAAGAGGAAAAACAACTGAAACTAGGTAGTCATATGATGTAAGTTACTTTCCAAAGAATTTGATATACAAAAGTAGAAAAATGAGTGAATATTGGTGAAGGATGGCAATAAGTAGGAATGAACTTGTGCTTTGGTTTCTTGCTCATCATAACTTAAGATTCTTCAAATTTACTGACTTGTCGCAAAGCTTCCGTCTTGCTGGCCTTTCAAGTGATTTTTTAACTACAAAATCTCAAATACCATCCAGTAATGACATTTATTCCTTGTAAGTACTACCAAATCTCAAATACCATGTAGTTATGAAATTTATTCCTTACAAGTAGTCTGTACTAGAGTACTTTGAACATATGGTACTCTATCTATTTATTCTAACAGTGCTCATATTACGACTTCAAATATTGCGTGAGAGCCATAGGTCCTCATTTTTGTTATTGAACTCAATGAGTTTTTTAAAAACTAGGTATCTTTACAATCATCTTCTTTATATACAAACCTTATTCAATAAATATGAACTGTCACCAAAATCTCATTAGTCCTTCTGTTAGCTCAATTTCTAGATTTGGCTTAAACTTGATGGCTTCTATGGCATGATCTGAGCATTGTGGTTGGATGATTTGGCAGCAGATGGCGAATGCACAAGCCCCAAATCTATGGATTTCTTCCTCTAATGGAATAGAGTTGTCTTTTTTATTTTTTTGTATTTCTTTCATCTTGCATTACTTTCTCCTTCCATATCAGAATCGTTAAAATTGAATTTTTGAAACATTCAATTATGTCGCCTCTCGGCATACATTAGTCGTTAACCACTAAGATTGTTGTTGACGATTCAATTTCATTGATCTCACGATCAATTCTTGCAAATTGTGAATAAATTATTTAAAATGTTGTGTCGTTGTCTACAATTTTTTTCATTAAAACCATCGTCAACCATTAGATCAAAGTCCAAATTCTTGTTCTGTCACCAATTTAGTGCGACAGAAGTTTTGTTTCATGAATTAAAAATAATATAGAAAAAATGTAAAGTGGAGAAATATTCTCTTAGGAATATCATAAATGGTTTATTGTGGATCCAATTGGAGTTGGGCATGTAATGCATCACTAACTCACAGATGCTTTGAATGAAAGTTGGCTAAATTATCTTTGTAACAAGGTGAACATGATTGATATTTATGTTCGTCTGGATAAAAAATGTAGATAAATAGAAATATTAGGATTGATACTTTCCTAATTAAAGATGATTTAATGTTATATAGAATTAGGAATTAGTTCTCTTATTTACATTTAAGTTTGTGTATAGATTTTTACAACATATAAATTAAAAGTATGAAGAATTGTTCTCTTCAACATTTTATTTAACACGAGCTTTCAACATGTTGATGATAGAGTATGTAATATAGTTGATCTAAAGTTAAATTTTTAAAATTTCTCTCTTTTCATCTATGAAATCATTGTGAGTATGTGAGGGGATGATACTTATGCTCATATCAGTCAGGAATTCTCTTTTTTATTTGATTCCTCGGATATAATGTCCAAAAAGGATTTGGATGAACCACCCAACATGACCTCGCCACATAATTCTATATTTACTTACAATCTCTGATTGTCATAAAGTGTTATGTTCTTGGAAACCTCTATAGTGATTTTCCTAATAACACATTGTTCTTTATCTGTATGGTGCTAATGCTGCTCTTAATATCATCTTTTTGGTTAGCTACTGGTTAATTGTGGCAGATTCTTTTATCAGTGCATTTTTTATTACTCTAATATTAGCTGGCCTTTGCTACTCATTGGACTTCTGACTGTTGGAAAATCGATGATTTCTTCCTCATCTATTCTATGTTTGTTTGAATTAGTTTTTTGAGATCATTACTTTGTATGATGTAAAGGACGAATGAGATGCCTCGCTGCGTTGGCCCGATGGGAGGAGCTTAACAACCTGTGTAGGGAATATTGGACGCCAGCAGAACCAGCTGCTCGACTAGAAATGGCTCCCATGGTTAGTGTTAAAATTTATAATATATGCCTTTCGAACAAAAAAACAAAGTGAGTGACTTCGCAAGCTCAGGCTCTCATATATTTTTTTGGAGTGTTTAGGCTGCCAGCGCTGCTTGGAATATGGGCGAGTGGGATCAAATGGCTGAATATGTGTCTCGGCTAGATGATGGTGATGAAACAAAACTTCGTGGTTTAGGAAATGCTAATGCTAGCAGCGATGGAAGTAGTAATGGAACTTTCTTTCGAGCTGTTTTATTAGTTCGAAGAGGAAAGGTATTTATTTTTTGCAGATGGATATTCCACTGTTGCTCATACTTATGTGTGTCCGATTTTAAATATTCTTCCCCATTTTTTTGTACAGTATGATGAAGCACGTGAGTATGTGGACAGGGCCAGAAAATGCTTAGCAACAGAGCTAGCTGCTTTGGTTTGTATATTTTTTTACCTACCACATATTTAAATGTTTAATTCTTTATTTTCGTTCTCTGTATTTGATAATTATATCAATTTTGTTCATTTAAGTAGAATAGTCTATTTTCTGATGCATCAAAATAAAGAATAATCTTACATGTAAAAGTGAATATTAACAAATGACATAGAAGATTAAACTGGCATAGTCCGACCAGCTTAATCTTTCCAGATTGGTGGTGATGTGATATTTACCTATAGTAAGTGGTGGAATGTTGATGATGGTATCAACTAATAATAATTCTTGTTGCTTAGTTGATATGTTGATAAATTAATGTTTATCTTGTCAAGGTTCTGGAGAGTTATGAACGTGCTTATAGCAATATGGTCCGAGTTCAGCAGCTCTCCGAATTAGAGGAGGTATACTTTAATGATAAAACTACTGATTGTTTGTTTTCTTCTTTGATAGAATCAGTGTTTGAAATTGAATTTTATGAGTGTGGGCAGGTCATTGATTACTGTACACTTCCTGCTGGAAACTCTGTTGCTGAAGGACGGAAGCATTTAATTCGCAATATGTGGACTGACAGGATACAGGGAGCAAAAAGAAATGTGGAAGTAGGTTTGCTTTATCTTACTATTCATATTTATACTTCTTTCAAAGAAAAGTAACAAGGACATGATAATACCTCCTGAAAGAATCAACTGGACGAATGCATTATAAAATTTCAACAGTAATATTGGCAATTGTAGATATTCAGAGATCTCCTACCCATCCCATCTCCAACTAAATTTTAATTAATTCATAATTCTCTCCTCCAGATAAATCTCTCTGAATATCTGGATTCTTATGAGGCAGTTTACTTTATTCCAACAATTTTAAACAAATAAAAACTAGCACAGGCTTCTAATCACACACCTTTACTTGCTGTTGGTTTCTTTCTTGCGTCTAGGTATGTGAACCTACCAGGACGTGTCAGTGCATTGATCTGTTCAAGATCCCTTTGAGGAGTGACATTTTGAGTGGCAACTATTACTGTGGTTCATGCTATCTGTTTACCATATTTCCCATTTAAATTGAATGGTTCTGTTTTGTGATAATTAATTAAAAGAGAAGGTGTCTGCCTTTGATTTAACTTTGTACATAGGAAGCACCAACATCCCATAACTGATGGAATGTCAGTGTTGGACATGATCTTCATGTCAGATGGGTTGTCCAGGTCTCATAACTTTTTTTTTCTTTCATTTTCATACTCTATTGACACTTGTTCCATTCCTCATCTATTTTTTATCCCCGTAGATTGGTTCTCGCTTTTTCTCCTTGAGGTTGTACCTCTTTGCAGAACGTCTCTGCCCAATTCTTTGTGGCTTTCTTTTCGTTTTGGATTCCAACTTCACCCCTTGTCTGTGGCTCTCTATTTATTATCTTTCTTCTTGGATCTGTGTTAGGATTTCAAGCAAACTGAATTCATTCAGTACTGCTTCAACACTGACCTCCCAGATCCTTTACTTCTACACGGATACCCTCTGTTACAACTTCATTAGTATTTATAGACTCTACTAAGTAACTACCATCAACTACTAACTACCTCCAACTAATTGACGGTTAAACCTTCCTTACTCTTCTAGAATACGTAAACCGTATTGGAGGCCTATCACTATGTTTTCTTTTTCGTCATGGTGTTTCTGCATCTTCAACAACTATAATCTCTTGACGCTTTAATATAAATGTGAAGATATAATACAATTTCTTAAATATACATCTATTCCATCCTTTAACCTTTTGAAAACAATAGTAATTTAATCATAAATATACTTTTCTTTCATTGTTTTAATGCTCAAGTTTTATCCACTTCTACTGTTTCATTTATTTTTCTAAGTATTATATGTAGCTCTAAGTGGATTTATATATCGTTTATTACACTTGTATTATTTAAGTAAAATAAAACTGTTATGGGAATAAATCCAATAGACTCATTCGTAAGGAAACAATATTTCAGGAAAAGAATTTAGTAGTTTCGTTTAGTATTATTTCCCTAATAATTTAGTAGTTTCCTTAAGTATTATTTTCTTAATTATCAGGTTCGTTAATTTAAGTTAATTTTTAAAAATAAATTAAGTTTTCCTATTAAAGATATTGCCTAAAGTAAATTAAGTTATTTTGTAGCTTATTTAATAGACATCAGCCCGAAGGGAAAATGACACCTACCAATCAATCCAGTTTATTATTTATTCTTTTCTTCTTTTTTCTTTTTCTTTGTTTTTCCTATGAAAGGACGAGGAGTTGTTACTCGTTCCAGGGATAAACTCTCTGATTCTGATCATAACAAAAAACATTGTTGCTATACACAACAGTGCAACCATCAAATACATTTCATAAAACACTTTGGCATGTCGGCCTTTGTCACAAAAAGTTTTTGTCAGGGTGTCTGAATTTCACTTTGATCTGCTGCTGTCCTTTTCAGTGACACAAACAACTATGTTTTAAAAGAAATCTTCACAATCATTTGTCTACAAAAGCCATATTTTTATCATGGGTAAATGATCCCCCTTAAACTTCAAGATTTATAGTAAGATTCCATCCGACATGAAGAAGCTTACTCCTCATCATGTACATTCTGGAAGGAAATCTTTCTCCAGGAAGTTAGCTTTCTTGAAGATGAATCAATCTTTTCCTAATATTCCAAAGAATCTGTGTTATGGTGAACCAAAAGACTCAGGAATAAATTATTTCCTTACAAAAATAGATGCCTTTTTGTGCACACCACACCCTACAAAACTAGGTAGAAATTTATGATTATCCAACAAGAAAGTATTAATTTAGGATTGGTATGGTTAAAAATCTGAAATGAACTCCTTAATCTTAAAAAGTCACAAAGATTGCATCATTTAGGAGTATGTGACATCTGAATTTTGGTTGCTTTTTGATTGCGAGTAAACAATTTTTTGAGCTTCCTTTTTTTATTTTGATTCTTTCCAATTGACTTTGCACTCTTCTCGGTAGTGTCTCTTATCCTCCCCCGCTCTGTATATTTACTTTCTTAACAATATGGCTAGTTTCTTATCAAAATAAATAAATACAGTTCTACTTTCAGAAAATTTTCATGGTTCTAATTTTTGCTGGAGAAGAAACATGTTCTTTCGTTTGAAAGAAATTATTTCTTCAGCCAGGCTTGTATTCAGATTTTACTGCAACTTCATTTATACTATCATCCATTTGTTCTAACTGCAGACTTTTATTGTGTATGAGTATCCAGGTTTGGCAAGGACTTTTGGCTGTCCGAGCCCTTGTGCTTCCTCCTACAGAAGATATTGAGACATGGCTTAAGTTTGCTTCTCTTTGCCGAAAAAATGGCAGGATCAGCCAGGCCAAGTCTACTTTAGTTAAACTATTACAGGTCTGTAGTCCATATCATGTTATAAATTGTTGCCCATTTTCTTTTACATGTTCTTTCAATTAATTTGTTAATTTCTACAGTATGACCCTGAAATATCTTCTCAAAATGGATGGTATACTGGACCACCTGCTGTGATGTTGGCATACTTAAAGTATCAATGGTCGCTTGGGGAAGATCATAAGCGCAAGGAAGCATTTTCTAGATTGCAGGTTTACATTTCTTTTTCTCCTCACTAAGCTAGCTCTCATATTAATCACCTTCTCCTTCTATTATGTCTTTTGGATTCACTATTCATTTAAGTCTTGGCTTGATTTATGGTTTCATAGGTTTTGGCTAGAGAACTCTCAACATCACCAACTGTCCAACCAGTTAAAACAATTGTCTCAACCAGTGGAACTAGTTCAACAATTTCGCTACTTGCTCGAGTATATCTGAAGCTTGGAACCTGGCAGTGGGCCGTTTCTCCTGGGTTAGATGATGATTCTATTCAAGGTAGAAACTGAGCTGGTGATTTTTGCTATCTTCATTAGTTTTATGATATATGTTGCCTGTGGCATTTTTTGGTAGAAATTCTTGCTGCATTCAGAAATGCGACTCAGTGTGCAAATAATTGGGCCAAGGCTTGGCATACATGGGCATTGTTCAATACAGCAGTAATGTCACATTATACTGTGAGTGGCTTTGGGACTGTCACTGCACAATTTGTGGTGGCAGCAGTTACTGGGTATTTTCATTCTATAGCATGTGCAGCAAATTCTAAAGGCGTTGATGACAGTTTACAGGTATACTTGTCACTTCATTTGATGGCTTGAAAAAAGACATTTTGCACAAATTAAAAGGCGATCTTTTTCTCAATTGTATCTTATATTTGTCTCTTTTTTTTGTATAGTTATTTTCTTATCAAAAAAGAGGAAATTGTAAAGCTGACTGAAATGCTTTCTAATAAGCTTGTATATATTCGTTTCTGACCCCTTCTAGAAAGGTTTTTTTTTTTTGAGAAAAAAACTAAATTCGAGCCTGAGTTTGGGTAAAAAGGCTAATTCGAATTTGAATTTTGGAAAAAAAAATTTAGAACTTTTCAGACGCATGCACGGACGCATCATTCGTTTGAGTGAGGGACCGATCGGACGATTCGTCCCTCACTCGGATACAACTTGCCTCACTCAGACGCATCTTGCCTCACTCGGACTCAACACTCGATTTTTTTTTTAATTTTTCGTTTTTAATTAATTTGACTAATCAAATCTTATCAGAATAATTTAAAATTTTTATCACACATTCACAACAATAAAATACATTAATCAGGAAGTTTTTAAATTTTTTCGACAATGGTACGATTTACTATAATTTTTTTAATACATAAACATAAAAATTTCGTTAAAATTACATACTTTGTTAAAAATTCTTGAAACTTGTATCACAC
>QAOC01006567.1:0-10023 GCA_003255005.1 Begonia fuchsioides
GATAGCGTAAAAATACTTAGTTTGTACACTGATATTACAACTTTGGGCTTAGGGCTTAGTGCTAATGGCTTTTGGCTTTGGGCTTAGGAGTTAGTGCCTATAGGTTATGGGTTAAGGCTTAGGGCTTAGGGCACATGGCTTTGGTCTTTGGCTTTGGGCTTAGGACGTGGGGCTTAAGACTTATTTCTTATTGCTTAGTGCTTAGTGATTTTGTCTCAGGGCTTCAGGCTTAGGGATTGGCGCTAAGGCTTTTAAGACTTTAGAGTTTTAGAACATAGGGCTTACAACTTAAGGCATAGGGCATAGGGCTTAAGGATTAGATCTAAGGGCTTTGGGCTTTGGGCTTTGGGCTTTAGGATTTGGGTATCAGGTTTAGGTCTGTTGGCTTTGGGCTTAGGCCTTAGTGATTAGGGCTTTTGGCTAAGTGATCTGGCTTAGGGATTCTCTCTTAGGGCTTGAGGCTTAGGGCTTATGACTTATGACTGTGTGCTTTGGGCTTTACGCTTTAGTCTTTAGGCATTGTTGCCTTAGGGCTTGGGCTTTACGCTTTGGGCTTTACTCTCTCTTAGGGCTTAGGAAACTAGGCTTTGGCCTTAGGGCTTGGGCTTAGGGCATTAGGCTTTAGGCTTACAACTTTTAGCTTTAGGCTTAGGAGTTAAGGCTTAAAGTTTTTGGCTTTGGGCTTCAGGCTTTGACCTTTAAGCTTTGGGTTTTGAGTTTGCGGCTTAGGACTAAGGGCTTAGGGTTGAATGTATGGGGCTTGGAGATTTGGGCTTTGAGCTTTGGTCTAAGGCCTTATGGTTTAGGCCTTAGGTCTTAAGGCTTAGGTGTTGGGGCTTAGAGATTAGAGTTTAGGGCTTGAGGCTTAGGGCTTAGGACTTTAGGCTTTAGAATTGGGGCCTAGGGCTTTGGGCATAGGGCTTTTAAATTTAGGCTTTGGGGTATAAGGCTCTAGGCTTAGAGATTAAGGTTTAGGGTTTAGGGCTTAGGACATACAACTTTTGGCTTAGAGTTTATTGATTAGCACACATGGCTTAGGGCTTACGGCTTACGGCTTAGTGCTAAAGGCATAGTGCTTTGGGATTGTGGCTAAAGACTTAGGGCTTAGGGCTTATTGATTAGGGCTTTTGGCTCTAGATGTGGGGCTTTAGGCTTATTTCTTAGAGCTTAGGGCTTATGGATAAGGCCATTAGGCTTTGTGCTTAAGGGTTAGGGCATAGTTCTTTGGGCTTAGGGATTAAGAAGTAGGGCTTAGAGCTTAGGGATTCAGGCTTTCAGGTTTGAGCTTTGTACTTTAAGCTTTGAGCTTGGGGCTTAGGGCATATGGCTTTGGGTTTAATGCTCTGGGCTTTGGGCTTTGGACTTTGAGCTTTGGGATTAGGGCTTAGGGCTTAGGGCTAATGGTCTAAGACTTAGGCGTTACGGCTTAGCAATAAGGGCTTTGGGTTTGAGGCTTAGGGAATACGGTTTAAGGCATATGGCTTTGAGGTTTGGGCTTATGGCTTTAGGCTTTATGCTATGGGCTGTCGGCTAAGGGTTTAGGAATTAGGGCTTGGGGATTTTAGCTTTCAGCTTAGAGATTAAGGGTTAGGGTCTTGGGATTAGATCTTAGGGCCTAGGGTTTAGGGATTTTGCTCTTGGCTTTGGACTTTGGGCTTTGGGCTTTGTCCTTTTGGCGTTTAGGCATTGTGCTTAGGGCCTCTTGATTAGGGATTAGGTCTTAGGGATTAAGGCTTTAGGCTTGAGGCTTAGGCTTTAGGCTTAGGGCTTAGGCTTAGAGATTAGGATTTAGGGCTTAAGGCATAAGGCGTAGGGCTTCACGCTTTCAAATTTGGGCTTTGGGAGTAGGGCTTTTAGCTTTGGGCTTAAAGCTTTGGCCTTAGGGATTAGTGTTTAGGGCTGAAGGCCAAGGACATGCAACTTCTGTCTTAGATAAAGATTAGGACATACAACTTAGGGATTAGGGCTTAGGGCTTCGTGGTAAGAGGATAAGGCTTTGAGATTATAGGTAAAGGCTTAGACCTTAGGGCTTAATGATTAATGCTTTGGGCTTTGGGTTTTGGGCTATGGGCTTAGCGGTTAGGGCATGGTTAGGGTTTAGGGGTTAGGGCTTAGGGAATAGGGCCTTAAGCTTTGCATATAAGGGTTAGGGCATATATCTTTGGGCTTAGAGATTATGGAGTAGGGCTCACGACTTAGGGATTTGGGCTTTGGGCTTTAAGCTTTCCACTTTGAGCCTAGGGCTTAGGGCTTAAGGCTTAGCGACTTAGGGCTTAAGGCTTAGAGCTTAAGACTAAGGGCTTAGTGCTTAGGTCTAAGGGCTTAGTCCTTAGGGCTTAGGGCTTATGACTTAGGGCTTCAGGCTAATAGCATAGGTTGTTGGGCTTTATGCTCTAATCTTAGGGCTTTTGGCTTTAGCCTTTGGGTTTTGGGCTTTGGGCTTAGGATTATGGCTTAGGGTTATCGCTTAGGGCTCAGGCATAGGGCTTAGGGACTCGGTCTTAGGGCTTAAGACATAGAGGTTAGAGTTAGGGCTTAGGGGTTATACATTTCGGCTTTCGACATAGGGCTAAGGGGTCAGTGCTTTGGGCCTAGAGCTTAGGAATTAGGTCTTAGTACTTTAATCTTAGAGCCTAAAGCTTAGGACTTTGGGTCGTGGCCTTTCGGCTTAGGGATTATGTCTTTTTGCTTTCGACTTTGGGCTTTGGGGTTTTGGCTTATTGCTTTGTACTTGAGGCTTTTTGCTTATGGATAAGTGCTGAGGGATTATGGCTTAAGGCTCAGGGCCTAGGGCTTAATGATTCGAGCTTTGGGCTTTTGGCTTATTGCTTAAAGCATAGTTCATGGGGGCAAATGACTTAAAGCTTAGGGCTTAGGGCTTTTAACTCTGGGCTTTGAGTTTAGGAACTAGGGCTTAGGGCTTAGGTTTAAGGCTTATGATATAGGCTTACAACATAGGATTTAGGGCTACGGCCATAGGGTTAAGAACTAAGGACTTCGAGGTTGCAATTAAAGCTTAGGGCTTAGGGTTTTATGATTAGGGCTTAGGGCTTAGGGTTTAAGGATTAGGGGTTATAGTGTAAGCTTATGGCTTAAGAAAATAGAGTTAGGGCTTAGGACTAGGGCCTGATGTGCCGTCCAAAATTGAGCGGCGCACCATGGTCGGGTTTTGCGTGCACACGTGGCTCGGGGAAGAGGTAGTGTGCGGCGGTCGGAAAATGGGTGTGTGCGAATTTAGGAGTTGGGGTGCGGAAGTGTAATGGGATGGAAATAATGGAGATTGAAGATGGAAATAGGGAAATGGCTCGGGAAAATATGATGGTGGCTCGGATGAAGGGATGTGGACCGGAATCGGTGGTGGAGGAATTTTGAAGGCTCGGGAGATGGATGGAAGTTAAGGATGATGTGGTCGGACGATTCAAACACTTGAGCAAACAAAGTGCTGGAATCGGTAGACCTTGGATGCTCTCGGATGTGACTCACCGATCGGGCACTCAAGGGTTGACAGAGTTTGGCCGGATATGACTCACCGGAGAAGAAACCGTCGGAAAGAGCATCAACCAAAGGTATGAAGGTGCTAAGAACAATTTGATTAAAATTCTCTCTGCCTTCTAAGTGAAGGTCGATACACTTAAATAAACTTAAAAATAAAAACTAAAGATAAATGAAAAAGAAATAAAACTAAGCCCTTGGATGAGACGGACGTCTTGGATCGCTTGGGAGAAGATCTTCTTTGACCGAAATTTGACCAACACGCTCCCCTTCAGCTGATGGTTCGAGCCAATGAAGATATGCTCGGCTGAATTTGAAAAGTGACCGTTGTGGACCAAGGTTTGACGAGGCTTTGGGCATCAATGGATTTGATCTGTGCCAATTTAAAATAAAGGGTCCTGATGCCTTTCTCTTCAGCTGGGAACTCGAACCAATATGGATAAGCTCGGCAAAATATGAATGGAAGTAGTGGTTGACCGATGGTGGACTTTCGGTTGACCATGTTCCAGGCATCACACGATTTTATGCGTGCCAATTTGAAATAGATGGTCCCGATGCCTTCCTCTTCAGCTAAAAATCCAAACCAATATAGATATGCACGGCTGAATTTGAATGGAGACCATTGTTGACCGAGGTAGACCTTCGGTTGACCATGTTCCGGCATCACGAGATTTGATACGTGCCAATTTAAAATAGAGGGTCCCGATGCATCCCTCTTCATCTCAAAATCCAAAATAATATAGATATGAGCGGCGGATTTTGAATGGAGACCAAGTTGGCACGGTGAAGACCTTCGGTTGACCATGTTCCATGCATCACGGGATTTGATGCGTGCGAATTTGCAATTTAAGGTCTAGATACATCCCCCTTTAGATGAGAATCCGAAATAATATAGATATACGCGGCGGATTTTGAATGGAGATCAAGGTGGCACGGGGAAGACCTTCGGTTGACAATGTTCCGGGCATCACGGGATTTGATGCGTGCGAATTTGCAATTTAAGGTCCAGATACATCCCCCTTTAGATGAGAATCCAAAATAATATGGATATGCGTGGCGGATTTTGAATGGAAACCAAGGTGGCACGGGGAAGACCTTCGGTTGACCAAGGATGAGCGTGCGTGCTGACCAGAGTTGACCATATCCCGCATATTGAGGGATCCGCGAGTGCCATGTTAAAATGCTGTTGCCATACAATCCTTTGATAAATATGGCAGTTTTGGCGAGGATTCTTTGGATGAAATTCCCTCTTGTTCCACCAATGGCTCGATTGACGATTTTTGTGTGCGTAGTTTGATCTTATCTCCTGTCATCACGGGATTTGTCCATGCCATTTTGAAATTGTAACTTCAGACACTCCTAGGTTGTCCGAAAGAAGATAATGTAAAATCTTGGTTGGCCGTTGATGTCTTGAAGCGTGTCCCGTGGGTGTCCATGTCTCGAACATCGATAAATCCTCGTGTGCCAACTCGAATATTGTCCTTTCCTTGACCAAATAATTGGATTACTCACGGATTTAAGTCAAGTTTCCAATAGGATTTGGTCAAGGTCTCCTAGTTGACCGAAGGTGGACCGTGTCTTGACCGTGTCTTGACCATGGTTCGACCGCCTTCTCCCTTTGTGGGCCTTTGTGCGTCTTCTTCTTTGGGCTGCTTTCTCTTCCTTCTCCACAGTTATTTGCTGATAAAAATAAACCAAAAGTAAATGTGACCGAATGATGGTCACTTATTCAACTGGGCCGAAATACTAGAGGATTTCGGCAAGGCCGACGACCAAGTCTACGCTCGTCATCGAGGCTTGGTCCATGATGTGCTCCGATTGCACATCAGGGCCAAGGGCTTTGAGCTTTAGACTTAGGGCTTAGAGCTTAGGGCTTTTGGTTTAGGGCTTAGAGCTTAGGGCTTTGGTCTTACGACTTATGGCTTATGGCTTATGCCTTAGGGCTTAGGGCTAAGTTATTTTGCGCTTAGGGCTTATTACTAAGGTCTTAGAGCTAAGGGCTAAGGTCTTTAGGCAAGGCTTAGGGGTTAGGGCTTGATGTGCAATGGGAGCACATCATGGACATAGCCCTAATGAGCATGGGATTTTTAGCTAATTTAGTTGCTCGTTTTGCAGGAAACATAGCCTCGGAGACAATATCCAAGGCAATTCGGGGGCGGCTAAGGACTTTTCTCGGTATGCATCCGAGAATCCCCGGCCGAGACATGGCCAGCTCGCCCGGCCATGAAAAGCCCAACGAGCCAGGCCGAGACACACCCGGCCCACCCGGTCATGACACGCCCGGAGCCCAGCCCCACGACCACGACCCGACGACCACCCAAGCCTCGGTCGTCGGCCTTGCCAAAGTCCTCTAGGGCTTTGGCCCGTTGGAATAAGTGACCGACATGGGAGAACGCTCGATCCAAATCCCTACATATCAAGTGTTCAACCATGGGCCCTATTTTTGGTCACACTTAATTTATTTATTTTCAGCCAGCAATTAGCCTTAGAAAAAGGAAGAGAAGACAGCCCAAGAAGAGGAACGTACATTCCATAGGCGAAGGCCCACAAAGGACCACCTCGGCCGAACATGGACCGGCCCACGGTCAAGCCTCGGCCCACTAGAAGACCTTGACGAAATTACATCGGCCACTTTAATTAAATCTTTAAGTAATCTGGTTATTTGGTCAAGGAAAAGATAAGGTTCGAGTTTGACACGGAATATTCTCAAGATATCCGAAGCATATCCACCGGGCGCGCACAAAAATCGACCATCGTACCATCTGCAAAACAAAGGGGATTTTCATCAATCTAATCCATGCTAAAGTTGCCATATTCATAGGAGAATCGTTGGACAACAACCTTTCAAAAATAGCACGGACAAATCCCGAAATATCAGGAGAAAGGTTCAACCGGTCACATTTCCAAGCACCCGCGCGCGCAACAAAATTGTCCATCGAGCCATCGGCGAAACAACAGAGATTTTCATCCATATAATCCGTGCTAAAGCTGCCATATTCGTAGGAGGATCGTTGGATAACAACCTTTTCAAAATGGCACGGACAAATCTCGTGATGACATGAAGATAAGGTCAAACCGCGCACACAAGACCGTTCACCAACAAACCAGCGAGCCACAAGGGATTTTATCCATAAAATCCGTGATCAATCTGTTGAATCTTCAGAGGATCTTCGAGCAACAACTTTCCACAATATCCTTGCGGATCCCACCATATCCAAGATCGGATCAACCACAGGTTCGGTCTTTTTTCAAGTCGCCCGCGCACATTCATGAACCATTGCCGGACAACCGAGGAACCAGACCACGTGACACATCTTTCAGACCACCGAGAGCCTTTTAGAAGCCCCGGATCCAAATTGGCTCGAAGATTATCCCACCGGGTGCACCTTCTCGGTCAACCATGGTCACCTTCGGTCAAGACGCAAAACCAACCGTGTCAATCTTCATGAACCGAGCCTAAAGTCAACCGGAGACCTTCCGAAGCAATCTTAGGCGTTCAAGTCATCCAAGGGCTTAATTTATCTTTCTTAGCTTTTTATCTTTTACGTTTTTCTATTTAAGTGTAACACTTACACTATTTTCAATAGAGTGAATTTTTAGAGAAAAATTATGCATAGCACCTTCTTCTCGAAAGGTTTGAAGCTCTCTCCGACGTATACTTCTCCGGTGAGTCACATCCGGCCGAGACCGTCAACCCTTTGCACGTACGTTCGGTGAGTCATCTCCGAGTGCGGGCGAGGTCTACCGAGGAGAATACTGTGATTGCTCAGGTATTCAAATTGTCCATCCATCTCTATCTCTAAACTCGCAAGAGTTTATTCATTCCATCCCACGAGCTTTCAACCCCTCCACTACCCAAATTCACCACCTTTTCCACCTCCTGAGCCATTTTCATATTTTGCCGAGCCATTCCACTTTTCATACAACCATTCCCCATATTTCCCATCACCATACGCTTCCGCAACCCAACTTCCCAATTCGCACACGCCGTTTTCCTGTTTGCCGCACGCACCACCAATCCGAGCCCCGCGTGCGCGCATTCTTCCGACCCACGGTGCGCCGACCCCCAAGGAAGGCACATCAGGGCTTAGGGCTTACGACATATGACTTAGGACCTAAGGCTTTGGGATTAGAGCTTAGGGCTTAGGGCCTAGTGCTTTGGTCTTAGTTTTTAAGGCTTATGGCTTAGGGCTTAGAGGAAAGTGATTTGGGCTTAGGGCTAAGTAATTTGGGCTTAAAACTTAGGGATTAAGGCTTAATGCATAGGGCTTAGTGCTTAGGACTTAGGGATTAGTGCTTTGGGGTTAGTGCTTAGGCCTCTAGGCTTAGGGATTTGGGCTTTGGGATATAGAGTTAGGGCTTTGGGCTTAGGTACTAGGGATTAGAGATTAGGGCTTAAGAATAAAAACTTACGGCTTAGGACTTAAGGCTTGTGTATTAGAGCTTAGGGCCTAGGTCTTATGGCCTAGCACTTTCGACTTTATGCTAAGGTCTTAAAGCTTGGTGCTTTATTATGCTTAGGGCTTATGGCTTAAGGCTTACGTCTCTTAGCATTGGGCTTGCAGCTTAGGGTTTAAGTCTTTGGGCTTGGGCTTTAAGGCTTGTGTTTATCTCTTAGGACATAGGGCTTACTGCTCAGGGTTTAGGGCTTAGGTTGAGGGCTTAGGGTTTAAGGTTTAGAAGTTAGGACTTAGCGCTTAAGGTTGAGAAGTTAGGACTTAGGGCTTAGGCATGCGAGCCTAGGACTTAGGGCTTAGGCAATCAGTTAAAGGAGCCACAATAGAACTAAACCCTTGAATGAACCTTCGGTAAAAGGAGGCTAAACCATGAAAACTTCTTATGTCCGAAACATTTCTTGGAACGGGCCAATCCCGAATGGCTTCCACTTTGGTTTCATCAACTTCCATTCCTTCCTTTGAAATAATAAATCCCAAGAATTGGATCCTCTCTTCTAGCACACTTCTTCAAATTGCCAAAAAGTTTAAAGTCTCGGAGTTTATCAAATAGTCATTGGAGGTGCTCTTGGTGACTTGGCAAATCTTGGCTATGAACTAAAATTTTGTCGAAATACACTACCAGAAATCTTCCCAAGTAGTCTTTTAGTACGAAATGCATAAGTCTCATGAAGGTGCTAGGGGCATTGAACAAACCGAAAGGCATGACTAACCATTCATATAGGGCATATTTGGTTTTGAAAGCCGTCTTCCACTCTTCACCCTCCTTCATCCGAATTTGATGATATCGGCTCTTGAGATCCACCTTTGAAAAACATGATGCACCACTAAGTTCATCCAACAAATCTTCTAACCGAGGAATTGGAAACCTATATTTGATGGTGATTTGATTTATGGCCCGACTATCAACACACATGCGATAACTCCAATCCTTTTTTGGTACCAAGAGAGCCGGTACGGAAGAAGGACTCAATGACTCTCGGATGTGTCCTTTATCAAGGAAATCTTGGACTTGTTTATGCATGATGTGCAACGGGAGTGCACATCCGATCACTCCCCGAGCCCGGACGTTTTTACTAACATAATTGCTCATTTTGCAGGTAACATAGCCTCCGAAATACCTTCCAAGGAGGATCGAGAGCAATTAAAGATGGTACTATATTGGAGTCCGAGCGCCATCAAGCCGGACACGCACGACGCGCGCGCGACCGAGGCTCGCGCGCCCAGCAACACGCGCACGGCCGAAGCCGGTGCGCCCAGCGAAATACCCATGGCCGAGAATAACACATCCACCGACTCGACCATGGCCCACGACGACACCACCCGTAGCGTGGCTGGAATCCTCTAAGGATTTCAGCCACTTAGCCTAGTTAGCTAGAAGTGGAAGAATGACGGGCCGAAAGATGGATGACGAACTAAGTGTCAAGACACGAGGGGCTCGGCCAACCCTAGCCCCTTTAAGGCGAACATGAAGACGGGCCGAGCTATTAGCATTCTTTGGCCTTCCTAGGAGCTTCGGAGATACACGTATTAAATTGGCCCACGCCAATCTTAAGGAAGCCGTGACACCTCGCTGAGTCGTCGGCCCACACGGGCCATGACACAGCCACCAGACACGGCCCATCGAAGACTAGGACACGGTCACGTGACACAGCCCAGGAAGCTCGAGACACGGCCACGAGACACGAGACATCGGGCCCAGGACACGGCCAAGTGACACAAATCGCCGAGCCCAGGACACGGTCCACGTGAACCTGGACACGGCCCACCGACTCGGCCACCCGAGCCCAAGACCCGGTCCACTCCATGCATCCGATGACAAAATCTTCTAGAATCTCAACTACCACGACAAGATAGGGATTCTACCTATTTTGATGCATGTTGACACGAGAGCATCATGGATGACCAAGACATCGGACGGACCACATTCTTCTTAGGGTTTTAGTTACTTTCGTTTTTGTTCTTTAAATACTCTTCTTTTACGTTAATGAAACTTAGTGAATGTTTGATAATCAAAGAGCCAAGAGCCTTATTGTCGAATTCCCTCATCCGACCTTGCTTCTCCGGTGCGTCATAT
>QAOC01006583.1:0-14634 GCA_003255005.1 Begonia fuchsioides
TGTTGTATAATTGATTAACCATTAAAGAGAAGTTGATTTTAACAATGTATATGAAATACCCTCAACGAAGGGTACCTTTTATGTCTAACAAGTCGGTCGAGTTTTGCAGAAATTGTTAAGTCTGATACAGGTTATGTCGACCGATTATTAGTTATGTCGACTCATCCTCAGACAGAGGATAAACTTATGTCAACCGCTCACCAGTTATGTCGACCCATCCTCAGGCAGAGGATAAACGTATGTCGACCGTTTCCCAGATATGTCGACCTATCTTCAGGCAGCAACCTACTTATCTTGACCGCTACGTTATATGTCGACCGATGAGTTAACCAGAGAAGAATGTTATGTCGACCGCCATAAGAATGTGTCGACCGCAAGATATTCAAGACAAGAAGTCTACAAGTTACAAAAGTTTCACTTATGTCGACCGGCCAATATTATGTCGACTGCATACATGTCCAGAGGACATATTTATGTCGACCGCTGAAATATTGTGTCGATTGCATAGATGTCCAGAGGCCATATTTATGTCGACCGCTAAACTATTGTGGCGACTGCATACATGTCCAGAGGCCATATTTATGTCGACCGAAGCTCTTCCCAACGGCAACTCACTAAAACTTATGTCGACCAATCAAAAGCATTGTCGACCGATCAAGAGCAGAAAGAAGAGATAACTCCCAACGGCTATTTCTGACTGTGTCTAAACGGCTATATCTATGTCAACAGATCCCGTACTTATGTCGACCGATCCAGCCTGCGCAGGACGAAATCTGTAAATAGCTGCTGAGATGCCGATTGAAAGTAGGATTCTCGAGATAGCCAAAAGTAAGCCGAATTGCTGCCAATTTTTTAGAGAATCATTTCATTATCTCAATCTTTGTATTTCTATCTTGAATATTCACTTGGTGATTGAGAGAATTGGTTAGTAACCGTTAATTCAAATATCAT
Organism: Begonia fuchsioides; assembly: GCA_003255005.1. NCBI lineage: Eukaryota > Viridiplantae > Streptophyta > Magnoliopsida > Cucurbitales > Begoniaceae > Begonia > Begonia fuchsioides. The sequence goes on from QAOC01006583.1 coordinate 952, forward strand.
ACTTTGTGAGCAAAATTTGTAAGAGGGGTGATGCCTCTCCTAAAGAAGAGTCGCTGTAAAGGTTTGATTGACACCCGTAAGTCAATCGGAGTGAGCTCAAAGAATTGAGCGGGAAGAATCTTCAAGGACGTACCTTGGAGCGCGGACGTAGGCAAGGTTGGCCGAACCGCGTTAACAATCCGGTGTCAACCTCTCTCAAACTCTAATAAGTTGTTTATCTTTTCCGTGTTAGAGTTTTAGATTGAGTAAACCATACGCACGAATTTGATTAAAGTTTAATCATCGGAGTAAAATTTTATTAATCTAATTCACCCCCCTCTTAGGTTAATCTCGATCCTACAAAACCCTCAAACCAAAACCGAAACCATGAATGCCTACTCAAAACTCAAAGCACGAAAGTGAAAAGTCAAAACTCGAAAACAAAGACCTAAATTTCAAAACTTAAGACCCAAAACCTTAGATTTGGGCTTAGGTCTTAGAGCTTAAGGCTTTGAGATTCAGGTTTTGGGCTTTGGGTTTAGGTCTTTGAGCTTAGAGATTTGAGCTTAGGGACTATGGATTATGTTAGGGATTTGAGCTTAGGTTTTAGGGCTTTAAGCTTCTGACGTACGATTTAGGACTTAGGGTTTATGATTTGGGCTTATGGCTTTGGGCTTAGGGATTAGGGAATAAGGCTTTGGCTTAGGTATTAGGGCGAGCTTAGGGGAATTGATGTTATGGGTTAAAGGCTTAGGGAATAAGGCTTTGGCTTAGGGATTAAGCTAAAGGCTTGGGGTTTGAGGTTTAGGTCTTGGAATATAGGCTTAGGGTTTAGGGCTTAGGGCTAAGGGCTTTTTATTAAAAAACAAAAGGTTTAAGGCTTAGGGCTAGGCATATGGGATAAGGCTTGGGGCCAAGGTGCTTAGGACCTAGGGTTTTGCGCCAAGGGCTTAGGATTTTGTGTAGAGGGCTTAGGACTTTGAACTATGATCTTAGAGCTTTGGGCTTAGGGCTTAGGCGTATGGCTTAGGAATTTTGGCATAGGATTTAGGTGTTTTGCATTAAGGCTTAGGGCTATAAACTTATGACTTTCAGGATTAGGGCTTTGGCTGGATTAAGGGTTAGAGCTTTGGGCTATTAACTATGGTTTTGGGAAGAGGCTTAGGGCCTATGTATCAAGGCCTAATTCTTAGTGCTAGGGATTAGAGCTTGAGCTTTTGGCTTTGTGCTTAGGGCTTATGGACTATAGATTAAAGCCTGGTTTTAGGGTCAAGGCTTTAGGCTTTGGAGTTAGGAATTATGGCTTAAGGCTTAGGGATTTTCGCTATGTGCTTTGGGCTTAGATCTTTAAACTTTGGGCTTAGCCCTTAAGGATTTAGGCATTGGGCTTTTGGTGAGGGCTTTAAGGATAGGGGTTTGGGTTTTTACCTTGAGGCTTAGGGCTTAGGGCTTAAGACTTTAGGTTTAGAGCTAATGCTTTCATCTTTGTGATTAAGTCTCAAGGCTTAGGGCTTAGGATTTAGGAGTTTGGGATTTTTTCTTCGCGCTTAGGGCTTAGAGTGTAAAGGTTAGGGCTAAGGGCTTACGTCTCAGGGCTTACGACTTATGGCTTAGGGCTTAGGGCTTAAGGCATAGGGCTTAGGACTCAAGCCATAGGGCTTAGTGCTTAGGGCTTAGGGCTTAAGGCTTAGGGCTTAAGGCTTGGGGCTTAGGGCTTATGGCCTAGGGCTTAGGGCTGACGACCTAGGGCTTAGGGGTTAGGGCCTAGGGCTTAGGGGTTAGGGCATAGAGCTTTCGAACTAGGTGTCTAGCATTAGGGCATAGGGATAACAAACTAGAGAATTAGGCATAGGGTTTCAAAATTAGAGCTCGAATGTTAGGGCTCTAGGGATAGGGCTTTGGGCTTAGGTACTATGGCTAAGGGCTTAAAGCTTATGCCTTAGGGCTTCAACTTGGGGTTTAGAGCTTTGTGCTTTAAATAAGGGCCTAATGATTAGGACTTAGGACTTGGGATTCTTGTTTTGGGATGAGGCTTTTGGGCTTTAAGCTAAGGACTTTTTGTTTGAGGCTTAAGCCTTAGGAATTAGGGCTTCGAGATCAAGGTTTAGGCTTAGAGCTTTGGTCTCAGGAGTTAGGGATTAAGGCTTAGGGCTTTAGCTTTGGGTTTAGGAATAAGGTTCAGGGCTATTGGCAAGGCCGAAAGCATATAGGCTGAGGTATTAGGGCTTAAGGCCTAAGACTTTAGGCTTATGGCTTAGGTCATAGTGCTTTAAACTCTTGTCTTAGGGCATTAGGTTGAGGGCTGAAGTTTGAGCTTAGAGCTTTGGACTTTAGGCTTAAGGCTTAGTCCTCAAGGATTTAGGCTTAAGACTTAGGGCATAGGGCGTAGGTTTATGGCGTAGGCCTTTGGGCATTGGGCTTAGGTCTAAGTGCTTAAGGATTAGGCCTAAGGTCTTTCGGCTTAGGTCTAAGGGCTTTAGGCTTAAGGCTAAGGGCTATGGGCTAAGGTCTTAGTTATTCGGGCTTAGAACTTTGGACTTCTAGCTAAGGCTTTAGGCCTTAGTGTTTACCAGTAATGACTTACGGCATAAGGTTTAGGGCTTAGAGATAGGGCTTAGGGCTTTGGGCTTATGGCTTAGCGCTTAGGACATAGGGTTTCGTGATTAGTGCTTAGAGCTTTGGGCTTAGGTGTCAAGCATTAGGGCATATGGGTTAGGATTTAGGGTTTTGAGCTTAGAGCTTAATGTTTAGGCTTTGGGATTAAGGTTTTAGGCTCAATGCATAGGATTTTGAGGAGAGGTATTAGGGTTTCAAACATTCAACTTAGAGCTTAGGGCTTAGGGCTATCGCATATGGCTTAGGAATTAGGGTATATGATATAGGGGTTTGAGATTAGGAATTAGGGCATAGGGGTTTCTGCTTGCGACTTTCGGCTAAAGCCTTATGACTTTGTTCTTAGGGCTTAAGGATTAGTGCTTAGGGCTTTCGGCTAAAGTATTAAGATTTTTTGGTAAGGGCTTAGGGCTTATGTATTAGAGCTTAATGCTTAGGGCTAAGGATTAGAGCTTCAGCTTTAGGCTTAGGGCTTACGTATTAGGCCCTAGTGCTTAGGGCTAGGGACTAGAGCTTGGGCATTAGGTTTGTGCTTTGGACTTTAGGATTAGGGAAAAGTGCTTTGGGCTTTGGGCTTTGGGCTTTTTTGTTAAGGCTTTAGGCTTTGTAGTTAGGAATTCATGATTAGGGCTTGTTCTTTGTGTTTTGGGCCTAGGGCTTTAAAATTTGGTCTTACAACTTAGCGCTTAGAGCTTTGGGAATAGGGCTTAGGGTTATGGCTTAGAGCATGGTTTGGGCTTAAAGCTTACTGCTTAGGGCTTAGGACTTACTGCTTACTGCTTAGGGCTTTGTCGATGTCGCCCATTCTTGAATCGCAATGAATTTCTCGTTGTCAACCTGCACTCCCTGGTTACTCACAACAAAACTCAAAAACACAACATGATTTGTACAAAACGTGCATTTTTTTAAGTTAGCATATAATTTCTCATTGCAAAGTACCATAAACACTTCCTTTAGATGTACCAAAAACACTTCCTTTAGATGTACCACATGACTACTATGTCTTTGCTATAAATTAAGATATCATCAAAGTAAACAACTACAAATTTACCAAGAAACAAGCTTAAAACATGATTCATTAATCTTATAAACGTACTATGTGCATTCGTTAACCCAAATTGCATAACCAACCACTCATACAATCCATGTTTAGTTTTAAATGCAGTTTTCCACTCATCTCCCTCCTTCATTCGTATTTGATGTACCCACTCTTCAAATCAATTTTTGAAAATATGCATGCACCGTGCAACTCATCAACCATGTAATACAAACGAGGAATAGGAAAACAAATACTTTACCGTGATGTTATTAATCGCACGACTATCAGTACACATCTGCGATGTTCCTCCTTTCTTTGGAACCAATAACAAAGGTACAGCGCATGGACTCACACTTTCCCGAATGTATCCTTTTGCAAGTAGTTCATCCACTTTCTTTTGCAATTCCTTTGTTTCTTTGAGGCTACTGCGATATGCTGGACGGTTTGGTAATCTTGCTCTGGGTATAAGATCAATCTGATGTTCAATGCCCCGAATCGGTGGTAGTTCCGCGGGCACTTCTTCCGTCACGATATCTTGAAATTCCTACAAAAGAGATTGAATAGCACTAGGATAAATGTGATTGAAAGCGTTAGTCAATAAAGTGATGTCTTTGTATACAAACAAGATCACTGGTTGTCCTTTAGAGTAAGCTTTGTTAACCTCACTTGCTTTCATGAAGAAATTTTTCTTTTGTTTCTCTTTTGTTTTCTCAAGTGTTATTGTCTCAATTTCTTTTTCTTTTTCTTTTCCTTTTTCTTTTTCTTTCTCATTTTCTTTCTTTTGGCAAAAATCTCCTTGTAACCGCAATTGATCTTCATAAACTTCCCTCGGTGACATAAGAACAAGGTTGATGGTCCTCTCTTTGAACACAAAATAGTATTTGTTGTTGTAACCATCATGTATTACATGAAGATCATATAGCGACAGTCGCCCAAGAAGGATATGTCGAGCTTCCATAGGAATTACATCACATAATATTTCATTTTTGTACTTGCCAATGCGAAATGAAACCAATACTTATTTGTTCACCTTAACTTCGCCTCTTTGATTGAACCATTGCAGTTTGTAAGGTCGAGGATGTTTGATCATTCGTAACCCAATTTATCCACTAAAGTAATACTTGAGGCATTTGTACAAATACCTCCATCAATTATCATACTACAAACCTTATTTTGCACGTGGCACCTAGTATGAAATACGTTTTCTTGTTGTACTCCTTCATCGTCTAATTTTGGTTTGGCATTCAAAGCTCTCCGAGTGACTAAGAACTCACCGTCAATGGCATTTCATCATCCCCAGAGTCGTCTAAAATATCAGTTTCTGATTTGTCATACGTTTCAATTTCTCTATTGTCTCTCATCACGATAACTTTCTTGTTTAGACATTGGCTAGCTATGTGACCACTTTCTTGACATTTAAAACACTTGATGTCACGATTTCGAGAGGTAGAAGTATCTGATTTACCTTGGAACTCTTGGTTTGTTGTTCAGCTTTTGGGCCCAGTTTGGTTTTAGCAACTTGCTTGTCTTCTCGTTTGGTGTAATATGGTTTCCATGTTGAAGAACTTGATCTATGTGAAGCACATGTATTATTACCCTTTCTTTTTAGCTGTTGATCCACCTTGATGGCCATATGCAACATATCTTCCAACTCTACATAGTGCTGCAACTCAATCTTATCTTGGATCTCTATATTCAAGCCACCCGAAAATCTAGCCATTGTAGCCTCTCGATCTTCTTCAATATTGGCTCGAATCATGGTCACTTCCATGTCTTGATATTAATCCTCCACAATCTGATTACCTTGCTTAAGTTTATGCAACTTTTGCCATAAGTCACAGTAGTATCGGCTAGGTACGAAACACTTTCTCATTACTGCTTTCATTTCATCCCATGTTTCAATTGGACTCTCCATTTCTTCTCTTGCTCAAAGTCAATGGATCCCACCAAGAAATTACATAATCAGAGAACTCAATGGCATCAAGCTTTACCTTTTTCACCTCGGAGTAGTTGGGACAGTCAAACACGAATTCAACTTTCTTTTCCCACTCAAAGTAAGCATCAAGATCATTTTTTCCTTGGAAAGAAAGAATATGCATTTTGATGTTACTCATGTTGTCATCAACCCGAGTCCTAGATTCTCTAGAGTGTCTCTCATTTCTCCTATTACCCATTTCTGAGTCTCCATCTCCTTCTTCAAGGTTAACATCTACATAATTCTCATCCTACTCTCTCATTCTCCTAGGTGGATTTCTCACTTGCCTACGCCTATCGGTATTTTTTTGATGTTGCGGTAGTTGTCGAACTTTATCTTCTACATCATTCAAACGCTCATTAATATGGCCCAACTCATCCTCCTCCTCATATCACCTATTAGTACATGATATTGAAGATTATTTACACCTTGTTGTTATGCACTGTTGTCTGAATTAGACATGTTTGAAAAGATAAACTTGCAAAATAACGTTAGAAAATAATATATGAAAAGGACCTCATTACACTCCCTTACGTGTTTCGCTCGATTTTATGATTTTACTCAAAAAAAATGTCGCTTGTGTTTCACTCTTTTTAATTTGGCTTGTACCCTCTAATAAGCTTTCACTCTCTTGCCTTTTCCACTATTAGTATCTCTCTAGTTCTTTTGAAACCAATACAACTTTACAGGAAACTCGATGACAACCAAACAAACCTACCAAAAGAGAAAGAAAGAAAGAAAAAATATATATAGGGGTACGATTCAAAAGGCACAATTTTGAAGGGGTGCAATTCAAAAGGCACAATTTTCTAGGGGTGCAATTCAAAAGCCACGATTGCAAGGGGTGCAATTCAAAAGCCACGATTAGAAGGGGTGCGATTGAGAGGACACGATTTGAAGCTTCAGAATTTGAAGGGTGCAATCTGAAGGGTCATCATTTGAAGGGCACAATATAAAGGGGTGTGATTATGGAAACGTCAATGGATTTTTATCAATAAACTTGTAGATTCAACAAAAGGATTCAATTTTTTTAGAATACTCTCAAATCGGAAATAAAAATTGAAACTCGAAATGAGAATAACATATTTAAAAATTTAGACTTAATAGCCAAACCTTGCTCTGATACCAAATAATGTAATTTCTTCTGATAATGGTTGAAATCAGTGATCGTATTGTATATGGATAATAGAAATGGAATATCTTGACCCAAGTTCGACACAAAACAAGAACCTTTGGTTTTGAAAACCCTAGACCCGCTGCTTTAGTGCAACCAAGAACCTTAGTGTAGGGATTGACGCCACAAACGGTATGGTAATCTTTTTGATAAGTCGGAGGTGGATGCCACGGAGAAACCCGATAAGTCCTGTAAAAGTTCTTCAAAGAACAAAAGAGAATTGCTCTCAAAACTTATTTCTCAAAATCTGAATTGTGTTCTTGATTCTCAAACTAAGCCTTTTATAGGCACAATTTCGTAATATGGGTTGGGCTCTAAAGACCTAATCCCAAAAATACCTAAAAAGGTTCAAAACACTAAAAATAAAAGGTCCAGCCCAATGACACATATAAAAGGGCAAATATGGGTCTAACTAAAATCAAAAACTCAAATAGACTCATAAATTGACAACTCTTAAATTTAATATCAAAATAAAAGAAATTTTGAGCTATTCATTCTTGTATCTAGATCAACCTCATGAGGTCATAGTTAATAATTGATGTTGGAACAACATTGTAGCATTCGGTGAATTCTTGGATATAAATGTTGAGTCATTCCTTGAACTTCTTTGTTCGGGCTCGCGGCATCGATCCATTGAGTGCTTCAACTTCTTTGTGCCTTTCCAATGTGTTGTCCATGTTATCCTTATTATAAGAGTTTAGGGCGTACGGTTTAGGGCTTACGGTTTAGGGCTTTGGGCTTAGGGTTTTGGTAATAATTCTTATGGTTTTGGGCTTTATGGTTAAGGCTTTGAACTTTGGGTTTATGCCTTAGGGATTTTGGCTAACAGCTTAAAACATAGAGGTCTCAGCTTAGGGCTTATGGCTTTGGAATTATGGCTTAGGGCTTATGGCTTTGGAATTTTGGCTTACGACTTAGAGCTAATGACTTAGGACTTCGCATTTAGGACTTATGGCTATGGGATTAAGTCTTATGGTTTTGGGCTTAAGGGTTATTGCATTTAACTTTGGGCTTATGACTTAGTGCTTGGGATAACAGCGTATGACATAGATGTTTGGGTTTAAGGCTTATGGATTTAGGATTTAGGATTAGGCCTTAGAACTTATGACTAAGGACTTTAGGCTTTTCACTTCAAGCTTGGGCTTTAGGCTCCGCAATTAAGACTCAGAGCTTTAGGCTTTTTGTTCAAGGCTTTTTGCTTAAGGCTTAGGACTTAGGACTTTTGCCTTATTAATTGGTGCTTAGGGTTTAGGGTTTTGTGCTTTGGGAATACGACTCAGGAATTAAGGCTTCGAGCGTAAAGCTTAGGGGTTTCACTAAAGTGCTAGAGCTTAGTGCTTAAGTCTTAGGGCTTTGGGCTTGACTCTTAAGGATTAGAGTTAGGGCTTTAGGACTTAGTGATTAAGTCTTTGGTTGCAAGGTTTATGGCTCAGGGCTTAGACCTTCTAGCAGAGGGCTTAGGGCTTTGAACTTTGGTCTTGGGGCTTTCGACTTAGGTTTCGGATTACGGGCTTAGGGCTTAGGCCTTAGTGCTTACTGCTGAAAACTTAAGGGATAAGGCTCAATGTTTAGGGCTTTGGGGTTAGCAATTAGAACTTACAACTTTGGGCTTTGGATTTAGGGCTTTGGGCTTCCAGCTTATGAAGTTCAGCTTAGGGCGTACAACTTTTGGCTTTTGCCTTAGGAATTAGGACTTAGGGTATGAGGTTTTGTGCTTTAAGCTGAAGACTTTGGTATTAATTCTGAGGAATTAGAGCTTTAAACTAGAGCTTTAGGTTTAGAGCTTCAGGTTTAGAGCTTTGGGCTTTTGAGTTAGAGCTTATGACATAGAGGTTTGGGTTTAGGCCTTTAGGATTCATTATTCAGGCTTACAACTTAAGACTTTGGTCTAAGGGCTTTGGGCTTTGGGCTTTTTGCTTTTTGCTTTGGACTTTAGGCATACCACTTAAGGCTTATGGGTTAGGGCTTTAGGATTTGGGCTTAGTGCGTCAGGCTTTTGGCTTAGGTCTCACAACTTTTGGCTTTGGGCTTAGGGATAAGGTCTTACAACTTAGGGATTAGTGGTAAAGGATTAGGACTTTGGCCTTTGGGCTTAGCTGTGAGGGGTTATGGTGTAGGGCGTGAGACTTACGACTTTGGGCTTAGGACTTTAGGCTTAGGGCCTAGGTCTTAGGGCTTTAGGCTTATGGCTTTGAGATTAGGTATCAGGGCTAAGAAGGGATTAGTGATGTGGCTTAGTCTTTGGGGCTTAGAGATTAAGGCATTGGACTTAGGTCTCTGGGTTTAGCCTTTTAGGCTAAGGGCTTTGATTTTCTGGCTTAGGGCTTAAGGCTTTGAACTTGGGCTTAGGGCTTAGGCTTTGGACTAACCGCTTTTGACATAAAGCTTTGGGTTTAGGCCTTTGGGCTTCCTTATTTAGGCTAACAACTTAGCACTTTGATCTTAGAGCTTCCTTTGTGGACTTTTGGCCAAGCAGTTGTGGCTTTTGGGTTAGGGTATTAGGATTTAGGCTTAGTGCGTTATTCTTTGTGCTTTGGTCTTATAGCTTTCGGCTTTGGGCTTAGGGATTAGGTCTTACAGCTTAGGAATTAGTGGTAAAGGCTTAGGACTTTGGGTTTTGGGCTTACCTGTTAGGGGTTTTGGCATAACGCGTACGACTTAGGGCTTTGGGCTTTGGACTTTGGGCTTAGGGCTTAGGGCTTATGGCTTATGGCTTAGGGATTATGGGTTTGGGCTTAGATATTATGGCTAAAGGATTATGGCTTATGGGTTAGTGCTTTGGGCTTAGGGTTTATGGAAATGGGCTTAGGGCTTAAGGCTGGAGTATTGAAGCACCAAGAAATCTCCAGCTCAGAGGGAGGATTCCTTGGAGATAACCTACGGTGGCCGGAGGTGCACCGGCTGCCTGTTTGATGTTGGAAATGCCCGTGAGAGGGAGATGCTCAAAGAAACTTTAATTCAAATTCCAAATTGAAAATTACAAGCAAGCATTGGGGGAGGTTTTATTTGCTGAGAAGAGTGGAAAAAAGGGAGGGAAAATTGAGGGCCAAAGGCATGCAACATGCATGCTGGAAATGAAAATAAAGAAGGGAAAATTGGACCAATGAGAATGCAAGAATGTGATGGCCACGTGATCTTGCACCACTTCAGCCAATTTGCCCTTCTTTCTTGGCCCAAAATACCCTTCTTTCAGCAAAGAATCCCTCATGCAAAACCCCATGCAAAAGCATGCAAAATAACTAAAACGTATCTAGCCGAGAAACCCTCTCGGATTCTCCTAAAATGTAACGTAAAATTATACTAAAAATGCAATAAAATTCCTTCACTCCATTGAAGTGTTGATGAGTTGAGTCGTGGGACATTTAGTCACGTTTGCATGTGACTTTAACTCGCCATGCAACGTGAACTTCAACCGGGTTCATGTGCGGGCTTGATTCTGGGAGGCTCGGTTCTTGGTTGTAAGTCCACCTTTTCTCAATGCCAATTAATTACGTGTTTTGGCCTTGTTTGATCCTCCAAAGTTGGCTTAGAAATGTATAATTCTTCAATTAATTTTCCTGCAAAATTAACAAACATATTAGAAAAATTCCGAGCTCGGGCTCGGGTGATTGCTCCGCTTGGCATGCCAATCCGTGGCATGTTATCCTCCCCAGGTTCTTGAGGATTTGACCTCAAATCCAGTAGGAAGTCATCTACATCTTGTTCATCTTCATCAAATCCAGCAAAGGGAGAAAGATCTCGAACATTAAATGTGGCTGAAATTCCATAATTCCTGAGTAACTCGAACTTGCATGTTCTTGGGTCGATTACCTTATCCCAAAAATTCTCAAGGCCTCCTTAAGAGTGTGCCAACTTTGAACAACTTCTAATTTTGAGTCATAAGATTTGATGTCTTTCACCACAACACCTTTCTTTCCACGGCAAAAATATTTAATAATCCGGTTTGTACTAAACAACCAAATAACTAGTTCAACACTAGTTTCATTATCCCAAATGTAAACCATAGTGTTTTTAATAAAATCAGCAAGGTATTCTTCTAAGTATTCATGGGACCAAATATGCATAAGTACCGTAATATCTCTGAAGCTATGAGTTAGCAAGAAAGGGTTTACTAACCAATCATAATCGGTGCTTTTGGCGGTCTTTGTAAACAACCCTTGCGCAGTCCGAAACAAATATAATCCATGGAAGTATTCCATTACGGATTCCAAGAACCTCATCCCATGAAAATAGTTAGCTACCTCTTCCTCCTTGGTTCTTTTGATGAGTGGACCGTAGACTCCTTTACGAGAATTGCCAAATTGTCCCTCATTGCTTGAATAGTTCTCCATATTAAGAAGATCATAATTCTTCTTCCTTAAGCTCAATTCCGATTTGTAGATTTCCTTCATCCAATCATAAACAAAGTAATTAGTAAAGAGTTCGGGTAAAGAGACTAACTACCTTTAGAGTCTTTTGGAAATCACAACATATATAACTTTGTCTTTGTTTTCTTTGATCGAGACTCTTGAGTTCACTTGATCGGATGTTCCTTCTCTAGTAGGAAGGGGCTCTTTCTTGATCAAAGTTAAATTATTCTTAGATGAATTCTCCTTCCTTGTGACCTTTTCTTTGGCCACTTGTTCGGGTTCAAGAGGAACTAGCTTGATAGATCGTCCACCAACCTTAAAGGAATATTGGTTTGTAAATCCATCGTGCATAACCTTCCGATCTAATGGCCATGGTCTCCCGAGTAACAAATGGCTTGAACTCATGGGAACCACATCACACATTACTTGATCCTTGTAACTTCCAATAGAAAATTCGATGCACGCTTGCTTGGTAACCTTGAGGTCTTCCTTATCATTTATCCAACGCAATTTATAAGGCTTCGAGTGAAAGAAAGTTTCTATTCCGAGTTTGGCAATTAACTATCGGGAAGCCACATTAACACAACTTCCACCATCAATAATAATTGAGCATACCTTATCTTGGATTAGACATCTACTATGGAATAAACTTTCTCTTTGGAGTTCCTCTTGTTGGCTTTGAGTGGTAAGTAACCTTCAGATAACTAATAATAAGGGGCCTTCTTGTGCTCGACATTCTTCCCCTTCGGATTCCAAGCTCATATCCGATTTTTCCTTCACTTCATCTTCACTGAAAACTTCACTTGTTTCCTCTCTAATAACCATCACACGTTTGTTAGGACATTGTGATGCAATATGCCCGAGATCAAGGCACTTAAAACACTTGATTTCCCGTGTTCGGGTACGATTATTTTCTTCCATCGGTTTAAGCTCACTATCCTTCTTTTACAGTCAAGGTTGAACAAAAGGAATCCTGTTCTCCACCTTTATATTGGGCTTAATAGGAGTAATAGCCTTAGGACATGCTCGGCTCACTATTCCCTTGCCCCTTCTTTTCATTTTCCTCTCCACTTTCAAGGCCATTTGAATAACCGAATCCATAGAGTCGATCGATTGCAACTCCACAATATCAATAATGTCTCGGTGTAAACCTCTTATAAACCGAGCTATATTTTGTTCCTCTGGTTCTTGTAAGTAACATCTAATTCGGAGAGTCTCAAATTCGGTAAGATATGTTAGCTTTAACTATGATTAAAGTAACCATTGTTTTTAATGATGAATATTAATGTGTTGTATAATTGATTAACCATTAAAGAGAAGTTGATTTGAACAATGTACATACCCTTAACAAAGGGTACCTTTTTTGTCTAACAAGTCGGTCGAGTTTTGCAGAAATTGTTAAGTCTGATACAGGTTATGTCGACCGACTATTAGTTATGTCGACTCATCCTCAGATAGAGGATAAACTTATGTCGACCGCTCACCAGTTATGTCGACCCATCCTCAGGCGGAGGATAAATTTGTGTTGACCGTTTCCCAGCTATGTCGACCTATCTTCAGGCAGCAACCTTCTTATGTCGACTGCTACGTTATATGTCGACTGATGAGTTAACCAGAGAAGAATGTTATGTCGACCACTAGAAGAATGTGTCGACCGCAAGATATTTAAGACAAGAAGTCTACAAGGTTCAAAAGCTTCACTTATGTCGACCGGCTAATATTGTGTCGACTGCATACATGTCCAGAGGCCATATTTATGTCGACCGCTAAACTATTATGTCGACTGCATACATGTCCAGAGGCCATATTTATGTCGACTGCTAAACAATTGTGTCGACAGCATACATGTCCAGAGGCCATATCTATGTCGATCGAAGCTTTTCCCAACGGCAACTCACTAAAACTTATGTCGACCGATCAAAAGATGTGTCGACCGATCAAGAGCAGAAAGAAGAGATAACCCCCCAACGGCTATTTATGAATGTGTCTAAACAGCTATCTCTATGTCGACCGTTCCCGTACTTATGTCGACCAATCTAGCCTGTGCAGAACGAAATCTATAAATAGCTGGTGTGATGCCGATTGAAGTAACGATTCTTGAGATAGCAAAAAGAAAGCCGAATTGCTGCCAATTTTTAGAGAATCATTTCATTCTCTCAATCGTTGTATTTCTATCTTGAATTTTCACTTGGTGATTGAGAGAGTCGGTTAGTAACCGTTAATTCGAATATCATACTGTGTGAGCAAAATGTGTAAGAGGGGTGACGCCTATCCTAAAGAAGAGTCGCTGTAAAGGTTTGATTGACACCCGTAAGTCAATCGCAGAGAGGTCAAAGACTTGAGCGGGAAGAATCTTCAAGAAGGTACCTTGGAGCGCGGACGAAGGCAATGTTGGCCAAACCGCGTTAACAATCTGGTGTCAATCTCTCTCTCTCAAACTCTATTAAGTTGTTTATCTTTTCCGCATTAGAGTTTTAGATTGAGTAAACCGTACGCACGAATTTGATTAAAGTTTAATCATCGAAGTAAAATTTTATTAATCTAATTCACCCCC
>QAOC01006586.1:955-12505 GCA_003255005.1 Begonia fuchsioides
AAACTTTTTATTAGGTTCTTGGGCAGTTCAAGTTTGTCGGATTTTAACCGGGATTGAGTCGGACTAACTAGATTTAGATTGATTATATTTATTACGTAGTTTGCTTAGGTTTTCACGGTTTTTGATTTTCAAAATTGTGACCAAACCGGAAGCAAATCCAAAGAGGCTCGATCTGCATAGTTCGGTTTAAACCTAAGGTCTAGTCGATGTAGGATTTTTCTTTTGAGCTCTTAAAATGTATATGAATAATTTTGTTGTTATAAAACACAACTCTCTAATTAATTCAAATTACATATCATGAATATGTATAGGGTGAGTGGCTTGCGAAGCCTGACATAACCCGCTCGAAACCCACTTTAAACCCGCTCTAAACCCGAAGCCCAACCCGAATAAAAAACCGAATCTTAACCGAACTCAACCCGTCAGATATGGGTCAGATATGAGTCGGATATCAAAATTGATCGGATACGCTTCAGATTAAAAATTTCCAAACCTGAACCCGCCGGATCGGTTATTTTTTATAAAATAACCGAACCGAACCCGTGGGTCTCACCCCTATTGTTTAGGCTCGACAAGCTCGACTGACTCGGTCCGGCTCGCTCGTTTAGGCTCGAGGCTCGCAAGCCAGCTCGAGCCTGTTCGAATAGGCTCGACAGGCTCGGCTCGTTTGGCTCGGCTCGGCTTAGTAGGCTCGACGAGCCGACCGTCCCGGGCTCGAGCCGGCTCGTTTGACATCACTAGTTCTATCACTCAGTTTCAACTATTTCCCCCTAAAAAAAATATCTTCCTCTTCTGGTCGGGCAAACCGAATTAACACAATATGTAAAACGAAATGAGTTTTGAGTTTATTTCATGTATTATAAAATATGGGTCGAGTTATATTTTATAATTCAAATTGCGGGTTGGGTTTCGTTTTTACGGAGGGCGAATGAATCAAGCGATTACATTTTATAAATTTCTTTTTCAAGGAATTAAGTTGGATTAAAGTCAATTTGATGTTTTTTTATTTATTTTAAATTAATTAGTTAACTTTAAATTAAGTTGAATTTTTTTAATGAACCCACTCGAAAAATACCAACCCAAACCAAATTTTAAAAAATTGATAGCAAATTACAGATCAATTTTGGGTTCTGAGTCTTGAACTAAAACCGATTGAGTTGGTTTTGATTGGTTGAAAAACCGACTTACGTTCATTCCTATTTCGCTTGTGCCACTACTCTCTTTACAACCTTAGATAACATCAAAATATTTGTCCGCACGAACATAGTTCAGTTGACTCAGAGATGGTAGATTTGGTACAAGAGCCTAGGTTCGACGTCTGCGTTGTCCTAGTGTATGAGTTGTTACCCCCAATGTTGGGGTAACTCCTTGGGATATCAGGTAAATGCCTCCTATCTCTGGGCCGCTGAGTCACCGTGATTTAACCCCCTCACAAACTGTCGAGCCAGGTGCGAGGGCCATGTGGGCGAAAGATTTCGTCTTTGGGTACAAAATATATAATTGAAATACTATCATAAGAATAGCAAGAGACAGCTAAATGACATCCATTGGAACTCTTACAAGTATCTAGCTGAAATTAAGAGATGGCATAACCGGTCCATACTCGAGATTCGGATTGAATCGTTTGAAACCGACCAAATACAAACAAAATTAACTTTTTTAACCGACCCGATCGGACAAAAACATTGCCAGTTAGGTCGAGACCCAATCCGGCTCATGAATCATAAAACTACCGCCCGAAAAAAAGCTCTTCAGTAACGTTTCAAAAGTTATAGGCTCTCATCACTGTCTACACAATATTTAAATTAGGGATGAGTAAAACTGGACTTAAACTACAAACTAGTTCAAAACAGTCGGTTTTAATTCAGTTTTAATTTTAATTTTTGAAAAAGTGATTTGTAGGCTGGTTCTGGTCTTTAAGAGTAAAAAATTGTGAAACTAGAACCGAAACCGTGAGTAAAAAAAGTTCTAAAATCGAATAAAACTTATTCAAACTTTAATAAAATCTTATCTAAATCTAAAAATTAGTTATAAATTCGTCTAATTACTTAAGACTCGATCTAAATATAATAAAAAATATTTATTGTTGTATTTTAATTTTTTTTAAATATAAAATAAAAATAAATTAAAAACAAAACAACATATGAACCGTTAGTTTAACTTCCAGTTTCAAAAATTCAGAACCGTGAATTTCGATTCCAGTTCTATTTCGTGAGACAACCGGGTTGGACTAGCCGGTGCTCACTCCTAATTTAAATTTAAATCCAATAATAAATAAATAGTTTGGAACATATTCATCTAAAAACATCATCCTCGGCGGCATGTTTTCTATGCAAAACAAAACAAAAAACGACTTTTACTCGATCAAAAACTCGTCCCAGAAGAAAATAACAGATAAACCAGCTAAGTTCGAAGACCATCACAGCTATGGAGGAGAGAGATAGGAAGAGAGCTCACTCGATCTTCCAAGCATGATGAGAGAGAGAGAATTCAGACGTAGAAGAGTTGCTCTTAGTGGAAAAATACACGCTACTTTTCTCACTCTCTCCTCCACCTTCCCTGTGATTTCCATGGCTGCCATCTTTCTCGTTTTCGCAATCTGGGAGCCCTGTTTGAATATGAACAAGCCATGGCCCATGCCGGGGGACATGAATAGCCAGTTATGGACATCCCGGAAAACCTGCACTGGTTGCTTGTTGACGAAAACTGTCTGGTTTCCTCGGAACTTCCATTTCAGATTCTTAACGTGCACCACGATAATCCCATCTACGCTTATCCACATTTCTGGATCTTTGATTCCACTGTTTGAGCTTTCGATAACAATGAACTTTAATCCCATCTACATCATTTTGTGTCTAAATTGAATTGCAAAACATGAACTTTAAACCTAATCTCCTAAGACAAAATGAGCGAAACATCACATGAATAAATCAAAATTAAGTCTACATTTAATTTTTTATTATATATTTTTAAAATACTCGTTGATATATCAAAGAATAATTAATACAATTAAAATGTAACTAATATTATAAATTATAAAAAAGTAATTAATATATTTATCATATAAATTAATGTTTTACATTTATATTGAAAAAAATAAACTGCCTCGAAAATCAAATTTGTCCAATGAAAATATTTAAAATAAATTGGAAATAAAAAGAATGATGTGATACCAGCAAAGCACGTCCATTCACCTTATCTGCAACCCAACTCCCCCATGAAAATGGAGGGGGAGCTTCTAAATTCTAGGGGTGGGCAAATGGGTATTCGAGTTGGGTATCGACGTGAGATATTCGGCCCAAATGGATATCGGGTAATATACATTACCCGATACCTGGCCCGGACCCGGTATGACGCACTGCTACTCGAGACCTTAAGGTTTCAGGTCGAGTTCGGGTAATTTCGGGTACCCTGAAATGTATTGGTTTTTTTTTTTATTATTCAAAAATAATAATTACCCGATACCCGGACTTAATATCCGATACCCGTTCGGATTTTCAGCAGTTTTTTTATTATCCACGGGTATTAAACGGGTATCGGGTATTTCCACAGTACCCGATACCCGGACTTAATACCCGTTTACCCGGCTCAGACCCCTAAATTTCTATCCGTATTCAAACCGTACCCGGCTCAGAGCTTATGGTTTCGGGCCAAACCTTAAGTACTGCCCGGGTTGCCCACCCCTACTAAATTCAATCGGATCTGATTCCGTCGTCGAAATTCTTCGCGCAATTGAAGGAATCGTATTTGTAAGTTTGAGGGAGGGAGATATCGGAGCCGGTGATTTTTCTGATCTCGGACCGGATCTTGTAGAAAACGTGTCTCCAGCTACCTCTATTGTGCGATTCAATAGCTTCGGTTTCTTTTTCTTTCAACTCCAGATCTTTAGCGAAGCTAGGTTTTCGGGAGAGGATCGAGGACCATCCCCAATCCCACCACTTTTTAATAGAGCTACCGGCGACATTGCCGGTGGAGGCGACGGATTTGGATCGACGGATCGCCCAGGAAGTTGCCGGCGAAGCGAGGGGCTGGATTTTGAGGAAGAGAGACGAAAGCCGTCTGCGGAGGCTCCGCTAGGTGGAGGCGTCTGGTTGGGAAACGGGAAGGGAATCGTCGAGAGGCCGGACCGGCAAGAAGCTTCGCTTCTGGATGATCTGAATAAAAAATATGAATAAAAAAATGACCCAAAATAAAAAAAATAAAATAATCTCGATATAAATTCAAAAATAATTTCAAAATTCTTGTTCAGATTCATCTCGAAACTGGATCAGTGCCTCTTGGTTTATCTCTCCTCTTATAAAATTGGGCCGATAGGACAGTGGGCCCTTCGTCTAAAGGAAGAACTGGATCGGTCCGATTAGTTCAATTGGATTTCATTACTCCAACTAATAGATTCCGATCAAGCAGGCAGCTGCGACTGCGAGCAAATCCTGGAAAGCACTGAGCTGCTTATGTTCTCCTGAGAGATCTCTATCTGCACATTTTTATTTATATGGAGTACAGAAAGATCAAAGATCAGGTTGTGTTATCTGGATTTATGTTTCGTTTTCTTCTTCGCATTCCTTTTGCTGTACTTCCGCCTCTGGATCTGAATTGCCATGTCAAATCCTTAATTTGGATGTCAGTGATTTTAGGATGCTCATAGTTAGTCACGGTAGTCTGTACGCAGCTGCTAATTCATCTCGCTTTCTCGCGGATTCCGTTTTGTTTTTCTCACTTTAGACTGCCTGTTGGACTCGTTTCTTTATTCCAATATGAATGGATGATGTAATTGCAGGATAAATCTGAAGATTCGGGTGGTCCTGGTGGTGTTGCTGATGCAGACGATGTAGAAAACTTACGTGGTGGGAAAGCTCTTTCAGGTGGTTCGTTTCGTTCGTACTTTAGACTAGAGCTGGCAAACGAGCGAGCTGGCTCGCTGCCTCGCTCGGCTTGCTCGACACTGTAGCGAGCTCGAGCCAGGCTCGGCTCGACACTGTAGCGAGCTCGAGCCAGGCTCGGCTCGATGCCGAGCTCGAGCCGAGCCCAGGATTCGGGCTCGCGAGCTCGAGCCAGGCTCGTGAACCAGGCTCGTGAACCAGGCTCGTAAGCTCGGCACTGTAGCAAAAAATGACAATAATCGGCCGTCAAAAGTTTGATTTAGTTATCGAAATTAACTAAAAATAATTTTCAGCATATGAAAGTATGTTTATTTTTCTTGCAAAATAAGCTAATATAACTTTTATATCATTATTATGCGTTTATCACATTTTTTTTAATCTTTTAGCATATGAAACTATAAATTATTTTCGGCTCGATTAGGCTCGGGAGTTGGGCTCGCTCGGCTCGAGGCTCGGCTCGAATAGCTCGAGGCTCGATAGCTCGCTCGAGCCAAAAAATTTCGAAAAAAAGCTCGACAGGCTCGGCTCGATTAGGCTCGACAGGCAAAACAGGCTCGGCTCGTTTGGCTCGCCAGGCTCGAAGAGCCGGCCTTCCCGGGCTCGAGCCGGCTCGATTGCCAGCTCTACTTTAGACGGTTCTTATTGGAGTTTTTTATTTTGCTATTCTCTGTTTATTATAGCCACAGTGGGACGGGCTTCACTTGATCGGTCGAAATGGAAAAGAAAGTATGTCACATTGCCATTATTAATGCGATTGTTTTTGCTCCTTCAATCTGTAGAATGAAATTGATTTTTTTTCTCTATTGCTGACTTGGTAGGTCATTAGTTACAATTGCATTGACATTTCTCACGAGCTCACAAGCAATACTCATTGTGTGGTCCAAAAGAGCCGGGAAGTATGAATACAGTGTTACCACAGCTAACTTTTTGGTGTGAAAATCATATATTAAGATTAATAATGTGATTATTATGAAAAAAATAGGTTATTGTTTTTGCAAGTATTTTGATTAAATGTATGCTATTGTTCTGGTGATAGGTGGAGGCTTTGAAATGTTTGCTATCACTTGCTGCGTTGAGTCGAATTTGGAAAAATGAAGGCGTGACTGAAGATAACAGGTTACCTTAACTTCACTATGCTATACTGGCTTTACATCTAATTACACCTATGTG
The DNA here is from genome assembly GCA_003255005.1 of Begonia fuchsioides. Taxonomy (NCBI): domain Eukaryota; kingdom Viridiplantae; phylum Streptophyta; class Magnoliopsida; order Cucurbitales; family Begoniaceae; genus Begonia; species Begonia fuchsioides. Next base: position 7,006 of record QAOC01006586.1, read on the forward strand.
AAACCTTATCTTGAAATGGTCTTTGATATATTGGTTTGAAGAGTTGAATTGTGGGTGTTGGAGTGTCCTGTTAGAAGATAATTATGATTGGTTGGTTGTGTGAATTCAGTCGGCAGACAAAAAAAATTTCAAGCAAAAGATAGTTCTCGCATTTGCAAATTGTTTCATTACGGACTTAATAGTAACTTTTTTTTGTAAGGAAGATTCCTTTGCTGGCACTGAATGATCTAATTTAATATCATTTTACCTCTAGCTAAGTCCCCATTATATCTTTTATGATTCATCATTTACAATTAATGGGTCAGTGAAACTAAATAATATCTGGACATCATCTATTTTTTCTATATCTTTAGGTTGAGCACTACACTGGATGAAGTGATTGTATTTCCCATACCCGCAGCGCTTTACCTTGTAAAAAACTTGCTTCAGGTCGGTCATAGGTAGATACTTTTCTTTTTTAGAAACATTATATTTTTTCTTTTTTTGTGAAAACATTTACTTTTGTATTTATTTGGCAGTATTACATCTTCGCCTATGTGGATGCACCAGGTTATCAGATACTGAAAAATTTTAATATCATAAGTACTGGTGTCTTATACAGAATTATGCTTAAGAAAGAGTAAGTCCTTGTTTCTGTAGATTTTACTCCTTTATGCTCACTTTTCATAACATTGTAGTAGATATGAGAGTAAAGTTGTTAGATACATCAGTGCAGAGAATAGAAGAGTTGACAATCTGCATATTTTCTATATTTCTTTTTGCTTTTCCTGCTTTAGTTTTTTTTGGAATCTTGAAGCATCCTTGGATAGCATATTTCTTCCTTGTAGTTAACAATTTTTTAGATCGCTGGGGTGAAACAATATTTGAACGACAGCATTTATTCTTAAAAAGAATTCAGAAATGCTGGATTTTTATTTAGCAAGGGAAGTTTGGTTTCAGGTTAAGCGAGATTCAGTGGGCAGCATTTATTCTTCTTTGCGCAGGGTGTACAACAGCTCAACTAAATACAAAGTTAGTGCAAACAAAAACTTTTTACTTCTCTGTTGTTTATATTGTAGACTTCTAGGTTTCTTTTTTTCAGCATTACTAATGACGAACACTCGTCGGAGTATTGGTTTTATCGAATTTGAGTTGGTCGAATGTTTATGTAACCGTACAAGATAATTTTGGTCTATAAAATGTTTCTTCACTTTTTATTTTCCAACTATTGTATATAAAAATAATTTTTCTGCAGTTCTGATCGTGTTCTCCAGACACCATTTCAAGGTTGGATAATGGCCATTGTAAGTTTCCTACTTGTTGGATTTTAATATGTGGCTAATCATGTGTGAAGGTGATTGTCAAGTAGTTACAATCGTCAAAGTGACTATTCTTTCTTCCAGGTCATGGCCCTCTTAAGTGGTTTTGCAGGCGTATACACTGAGGTGATTTTTAATATTTTTTATTTTTTGCCGTTGGAACTTTGACCGACCATATATGAACTACCTTTTGGTGTTGGAGCAATGTTATAAACAATGTGTGCTGCACCTTGCTCTCTTTCTTAATTTTAATGTTTAAGTCAACTGCATATTCTCATACCCGTTTGATTCAAAAATATCTTTTGCAGGCTATAATTAAAAAACGACCTTCAAGGAATGTGAATGTACAAAACTTCTGGTTGTATGTATTTGGGATGGTCTTCAATGCTTTTGCTATAGTGATTCAAGATTTTGATGCAGTCATGAACAAGTAATATCAGAGCTTCCATTTTCAAGATAATTATTATCTTCATGATTGACTAGAATAATGAAGGTACTATGATGAAATAATAATCCTCGAGTTATTTTGCTTCTAGGGGATTCTTTCATGGATATTCTTTTATTACGGTTCTCATGATAGTCAATCATGCTTTCAGGTATGCTATCTCTTTTTAAATATGTTTTTTAGTAGCCCTTTTGATTTGGTTTGTTGCTTAGAAAGTAATTCTATATTTAGCCACAGGACAAGTCTTGAGAACTGTAGAAATGGTTCGGAATTGAATTATTTATTATCAAAGAATATAAATGCAGGGGGAAAGTTTTGGAAATGGCGATTCTTTTTAGAAGGGGACAAGATCATAAATTGAGAACATCTCATATCATAGTTTTCTAAATTATAATCATGAACGATTTATTTAATGGTAGAAGCCAGTCGTTTCTTTTTTTTGTAGTGGAATTGCTGTGTCTATGGTATTGAAGTACGCTGACAATATAGTGAAGGTAATATATAGAAACTAAATTTATTTAAAAATCGTTTGTTTTTTTAACCATGCCTAAATAAAAATCTAATATTACCAGTTTTCTGGGGCATGATAGTTTTGTTGTATTTCCATTCTGCTAACTTCTTTCAGGTGTACTCCACTTCCGTGGCAATGCTTCTTACTGCACTTCTTTCTGTCTTCCTATTTGGATTTCATCTTTCCGTTGCTTTCTTCCTTGGATCAACGTAAGATCTCTTGCTTGAAACATTTTAGTTATGTGTATGTAGATTTAATCCTTGATGCAAATGGTCAACCATTGTTGACTAACGTATAACTATTGTCAATGAATCTAAACTCTTTGGCATATGCTTTTTTCGTGCCATTTGTGCACGATAGCATAGGAAGCAGTTACGACCTCTCACCCAGCACTTCATTCTGGGTGTTTTACTCGGCCTTCTTTTCTAATCAACACCCTCTCTTAGTCGGAACCTTCGGCTGTGGCAGTCGTAACCATTAGTTGGTTAAAAAATCTCTACCCACAAGGTAGAGATACTGGATTAAAATTTTTCTATGGTGAAATTATTGGAGATTAATCTTTGGTTGGAGGAGGAGATCCACTCCTCCATGTTACTACTGTTCCGGCCAAGGATTCTGACTAGAAATGAAAACTGAGTGAAATGAATTACACAGTGGGGAGTCATAACAGAAAGGTAAACCGAATTCAACCTACGCCTTATGATTCACATAACAAAATATTAGGTGTTACAATTGATGGGTTATATTACACGCATGCAAACTGTGTCCTAGACAACCTAGGATCAGGCTTTTGACCTATGAGACACATCTAATTGTGGGTATCTTTGCTCTTTTCTTGTTGTATTTTCTAGTGTGGTATCTGTCGCAGTCTATTTACACTCCATTGGCAAGCTCCGAAGATGAGCACGACAGTCAAAAGCACCCATTCCGCAGCCCGAGTTTTTCTCTCTTCGACAAGGTTAATTTTGATCGATCTTTTTGATGATTACACATTAAAAATAGCAAATTAGGTATTATTTAACTTCAATTTCTGTATTAGATTGAATAAAAGTAGCCTGCGACCATCTAAAATCTATGTATATTCTTGCAGAATGCAGAGCCTCATTTCTTGACCTTTGCGAACCTGAGACATCGATACTTCTCTCCATTAACAGTTATTTCTAGAGCTCCATCTTGGTTGTCTTTGTTTGATGCAGTTCCCATGAGAACACTCTTCTCTCTTTCCAGGTACTCTTTTTCCATCTTCAACCTCGCTTCCTGCCGTGCAATCTCCACCTGTAAAGATGAACAGTGTTACGAGTAAGTGGCTTAGAAGTAAATTTAGTAGAACACGTGAATAAATTTATATTGATTATTTATTTCATTAAGAATATACCGTCATATTTTGACTAATTATGTACAAGAGCCTATGTTCGACGCTTGCGTTGTCCTAGTGTGGAAGTTGTTATCCTCAATGTTGGGGTAACTTCTTAGGATATCAGGTAAAGACCTTCTACCTATGCACCGTTAAGTCACCGTGATTTAATCCCCTCACAAGTTATCGGGCCGGGGTGGGGGGGCCCTGAGAGCGAGAGATTTCGTCTTTTGGGTACAAAAATAAGTCATTGGTGAACGTCTGCATGTCGGGCCCACCCAAACATCTGTCGGGTCCACCCAGGTGCAGACGTCTATGTGAAAGTAAGATTGTTCACTTTCTGTGGTCACCATCCTCATCCGCTAGTGATTTATTTGTTATTTTCAAAGTTTGATGAACTAGATGTGTGATTTAGTATAGTTTAGTGGCAAAATTGAAATTATTGAGAAGTATCCTAATGAGCTGAGCTTGAATGAAGTAGGCGTAGACAAAACCTGACCGAAACTGTAAATCAGATCAAAATTGTCAGTTTTAATCTTATTTTAGTTGTAACTTTTAAAATACTGTGATTTATGAGCTGATATAAGTTTTTAAGAGTAAAACGTAAAACCAGAACAAGAACTGTGAGTTAATTTTTTTTAAAATTGATTAAAATTTTAATAAAATTTGATATAAATTTTGAAATAAATTATAAATATGTTTAATTATTTGAAATTTGACATAAATATGATAAAGATATATTTATTATTATTATATTTTAATAAAAAAATAAAATTCTTGTTTACCATATTAGTTCTAAAAATTTAATATTTCTTTTATTTTAATTTTATTTTGAGATAAAATTAAATGCGACAACTAACGTGACCGCCGGGGAGCCACGTACCTGACGGCTAAACTGGAAGGCCGAGCTCTCACGCCCGGCAACTTCGCCTTCCTGCTCTTCAATATAGCTCTGCATCTCTCTTTCTTCATCATTCGGTCTTGAATGTCAGCCTCCAAGGCCTCCTGAAGCTCCAGCACGAACTTCTCCACCACCGCCTTGATTAGAGGCATTTTTCCGGCCGTCTTACGCCGCTGACCAACTCCGAGTCCTTGTAAATCTTGATCGGAAAGTGGTCTACGGCATTGGGTTCTGGCTCGGGAAGAGAATGGATTAAAGGGTCGAAGAAGATTTGGAGAAAAGGGTATTGTAAATTCTGGACCGTTTGTTCTTCATGGCCAGGAGCTTCTCTGCCCCCACCTCGTCGGCTTTGTTTTCTCAAAACGGTGCGTTTTGCTGTCGCCTTGAGAAGCCATGATAGCATCTCTTCGAAGCTCAGCCCAAGCCTTGTCGTCTTCATGGCCGGATGATTTTTCCCAGATTCTGTCCTCCGGCGGGAGACCTTACCGGAGCTTTGACTTTCACGGCGATGGAAGTAACGAAAAGCAAAATCTGAGCTGATTCTATCCCCTGACCGCCGTTTGTTTCCCGGCGCCGTCGTACTTAGGTGAGCTTTTTCACTCGCCCATTTTCCTACTGGTTACGCCGTGAAGCTCGCCGATCGATATTATCATCACTATGTTCGGAAAATTCAACTTATTGGAGGAAGCACCGGAGCTGTTAAAACGTTGTTTTGGTGGACGACGGTGAACCAGTTCTGACATTCCGGCCTAATCTGTTTCGAACCGGACTCTCCGGTCGGCCCCTTTTGATTTGTGGTGCGCTTGTAATTTTCTTTTGTCAATTTACAATTAAGTATTATGATTTAGTTCAGTCAATCAACATCTACTAGGTCTAGGAGTAGACTGAAATTAGGGGCAGACACGTATATGTTTTGTCCAGTTTTATCTTAAAATAAAATTTAAATTGGTACTCACAGATCTAGATTTTTAGAACCGGAATCAAAACTAAC
>QAOC01006595.1:0-53462 GCA_003255005.1 Begonia fuchsioides
GTGTTTAGGGTTCAGATATTTTCGTTACCCCTAATTTGTAGAAGTTCAGGTTAACACCCAAATACTAATAGAACTGTCACTCTTCCACTAGTTCCATGCAATGCATTAGAGTCGGTAATCGAGTGAGCCGAGCCGGAATTGTTTCAGCTCGTTGAGCTTTTCGAGTCAAGCCTGTTGAGCTTATCGAGCTAATTCGAGTCGAGCCTCTCGAGTTTTTTTCCAAAATTTTTGGCTCAAGCTAGCTCGCGAGCTTCAAGCCTATTCGAGCTGATCGCGAGCCGAGCCGGTTAAGCCTGTCAAGCTTACACGAGCTTAGCCAAACGAGACTAACATACGTAAATATATTTATTATTTGTAAAAATATTATATATTATTGAGATTAAATTGTACGAATTCTAAAAATTACAAGTGTAAACAATTACATATAAAAAATATAAATGTAAAAAACTACATATAAAAAAATAAAATTGTAAAAAATACATAAAGTTACAGACTACAGTATAGAACTTAATAATTTTTGAATTCCTCTACTAATTCATCATCTCGTTGTTGGTTTCTTGTAACTGCATCGCTCAAGTCCTTTAAGCATATCAAGGCCTCAACGAGATCCGATACAAGATTTCACCGTCGATCGTCAAACACTCGTCCACCTACACTAAAAGCAGGCTCAGAAGCTACAATGAAAACATAAGGTGTTAGTAAATTGCATGTCATTTTAGAAAGAATCAGATATACGACTGCATTATTTTTCTACGAACCCAAAATATCAAATGCATCATCACGTGGAAGTTGATAACAAGTGTCTAAATAAATATCGAGTTTATTTTTATCGGAACTATCAGAATGAACATCACTATCAATTTCTTCATCAATGACAGATATACTATTTAGTGGTTGTCCAAAATGGGAACTACCAATAGAACTATATGTGACGTTAGACGAAGAAAATGAATAAGAAGTACTATATTTATGTTGGTAAGAAGCAAACAAATTAAAAAGATGCGTATGAAATCCTAATATTCTTTCTTGAAGTTGCCAATTCTAATCAATGAAATAAGAAGTGACAACTATATATCCGAGTGCATTAGGTACACTCCATAAGTGTTAAGTCTTGAAAAAGACTTAATTATGTCACATCCCGTTCTTTAAAAACCTTTTGAAAACAACGGTAAATTTTTTCTTTTCGTAAATACACTTGAAGTACTTGACTTGAAAACTTAGCGGAAGCATAATACTTTAAACGTTGAGCTAATGAACCAATACACGTGTAAACCACCATTTCATCAATATAGGTTAAAGGTAACTTTACACAAAATAGCAATTTTCATTCATTTAAAATGCTTGACATAATTGTTCAAGACTTTAACAAAAGGCTTCACCAACATCATTTAAAATATCGTAAAGCATCTAATTAGTTTTGCCAGAAAACATTAAATACATTGAAACCATTTTCTTTTCCTTCGCCCACAGGTTGTCGCTTGGTTTCGTAAACAGCCCGCTCCAAAACAGCTTAATCCACATGTCATGGCATGTGATGAGGACTAAATTCCTCATCCCAAGCTTTGTCACCTACATCACAAAGCTTAACTAGTGAGCCTAAGGCTCAGTAAGAAATCATAAAGTCCTACGTGCCTAGCATGCTCATGAAATGCTTAAAACATATTCTTTTCGTAAAACGTGTCTTTTTCAAATCATTTTAGGGTGAGGATCCGTGTCCCATACCACGACCATCCTCAAAACTTAACTTGATATATGTTGCCATTACATCTCATTAAGGGGAAATGCATCATTCCCATAACTTGATAACTTGATAGAGAGTTATGACCTACATGGTCCTCTCAAAATATAATAGCTTGATAGAGAGTTAGCACCCACGAGGTCCTCTCATAACTTGATACTTGATAACTTGATACTTGATAACTTGATCTTCATGCGATGAATGGTGACATTTTGAATGCTTGTTTGATAAACATTTTTCTTGAAATATAATGCATGAATGAGATGACATGAAAAACTTGATAACTTGACTTAATTCATGCATTCTTGATAAGTTAAGAAATCATGCTTTGCTTAACAACTTAACATAAATCACACATAAACACATATGTCTCCCAAATGCACTTAAACTTTATTTCTTAACATACTTTTTCATGCTTTATGTATTTAGGCGTTACTTATAGCATACACATCACAATTCAATGTCACACAAACACCAATCACACCCATATTATTGGGCCAGTCCACGGTGCGATGCACCCCAAACAGATTTCATACATATATCACTATAACGTATTAATTTCATGCTTAATAATTTAATATTTTAACATTTCTCAATCATTCAATCACATCAACCTCAGTCCTACTCTTTGTGATGTAGGCCCCAAAGGGAAAAACACATGCAATGAGTTCTTACCTCGTTTTCAAGCTGAATTCCTATTCACTTTCCTTTAATTTCCTTGATTTGTCTTCAAGAACACCTTAAAAATCACAATTAACTAAAATAAGTACCCAATATTTTATTTCTATTTTTTTTTACTTAAATTTCGGGGCTCATAACTCTTTCTATATGATGTGATAATGGAATGGGGGTTGGGTCGGTTAAGGAGAAATGGAGAAAGAAAAGAGGGGAGAAAATGGGAGAGGTTGATTCAGGTGAAGGAAACACAGGGTTAAATGTCTCTCGCCAGATCTCCGGCGGCCTATAGAGTTATAAACTGAAATTTGGAGGGACGGTAGATGGAGATACGTGGGTTTGTGGGTCAAAATTTCACAGTAAATGGACTAGGGGATCAGAAGATATGAAGAAAATGGCTAGAGTGCTCAAAAGAGCTCTAGGGAAAGGGGGAAATGAGAAAGTTGGAAAATGGGGAATGATCCCGAACGGAGGAGGAGCTTTGGGGTTCACACCCTTACCTTGGATTCCACTAAAACGTTGTTCAAGGAGTGTGGTATAGCCTAGCTAACCCAAGCTTCAATGGCAGCCAAAACCGGAGTGGAGCTCTCGGTGGTTTTCCGGATGTAGGTAGTGAAATTTACTGTGAAATTTTGACCCACAAACCCACGTATCTCCATCTACCGTCCCTACAAATTTCAGTTTATAACTCCATAGGCCGCCGGAGATTTGGCAAGAGACATTTAACCCTGTGTTTCCTTCACCCGAATCAACCTCTCCCATTTTCTCCCCTCTTTTCTTTCTCCATTTCTCCTTAACCGACCCAACCACCATTCCATTATCACATCACTATACTTATCCAAATTCCTTGTAATTGTATCAATCTCTTCCTTATTCTGTCTACTAAATTTCATATGAAGAAGTCATGGCCGAATTCGTAGCTGAAGACCCTTTAAAATTAACATTACCAAAGCCTGTGTGTAATGAAACTGAAATTTTTGAAACTCCCTTCTCATTTTTTCTTACATGCAAAACCATAATACCTCTCTTCTATCCTTAATAATTGATTCAATTGCAGAACATAACATTTTTTTAGGGTGAATTACGTGCTTAAACCTCAGACTTTCAATTCCGTCCTAAAACTCAAGATTTTCATGTGTTCTATCAAATTAATATACATGCATGCTTGTTTGTCACTTATTCAAGACATAAAATCCTTAAACCATCCAAATAAGCTGAGGGACACGAAATTCTTACAATGTTTTCCAGAATTCGTGGCTGCAAAACACACTCACAACACCAATGTGGGTTTGAGAACAACCTCACCATTTTCCTTCAAGAAAATCTTCAATCTCTCACCTTTTCACTCAAGCTTCGAGAGAGTATTTGGGAGGAAAAACTCTCTGCAAAATGGGGAATGGGGGAAGGGAGGCTGCCCTATGACTTTTGGAGCACGAAAGGCCACATGAATTTGAAGGGTCAAGGCTGCATAATGAGCTTTTAAAAAATTTCAGACGTGGAAGACGAAAAGTTTTCGGATATCATCAAAGAGCGGTCGACACATTAAACAAGGTGTTGACCGATTCTACACGACGTGTCGACCTACAACTATTCATAGGTCGACCTCTATAGCTTGAAAAGTCAAGGTGTCGACCCCTTGTGTCAAAGTGTGACAAGCTTCAAGGATGGGAAAAGGAGAGAAAGGGGCTCGGGTGAAAAGAAAGGGAAAGAAATGGACCGAAAAATGGGTGATATTGAAACAGGAGGTTCTCAGGTTGCATATAGAGTTTGCAACCAAACTTTGGAGGGATGATTTGTGGATGAGGGAGGAGCTTAACCTCCAAAAATTAGGGTGAAAGCTTTAGGGAAACGGAAGATATGCAAAGGGGATTATCGGGTGCCAAAAAGGTGGTTATCGGAGGGGAAATGGTGATGGCCGGAAAATGTGAGTTACCGGAGGGGTGGAGATGAGCTATGGGAATTACACGCTTACCCTAGGACTACGGGGATGTGGTTGAAGTCGTGTAGCAAGGCCTAGCTTTCCCTAGCTAGGAAGGGAAGCCAAAACCTAGGAGAACCTCTCAGAAGTCGCCGGATATTACTCACCGGAGAGCCGAGTCTTGGTTGCCGGAAAATCCATAGCCAAGGAGAGAAAATGCCAAGCACTTTTTTTTATTCAAATTCAACTGACTACAATGCTTGGTGATTGGGAGTTTTTATCTCCAACGCATGAGAGATGAGAGCTCTAATCGGGTGGCATACACTTGCTTACCCGATTTGGAGTGACACAAAAAGAGAGGGGGAAAGGACCACCCAAACATTACCGGAAAAAGGGGGAACCAAAGGGGAGGTGGTCCCCGAATTTGGTTATCTCCTTTGGCTGCCAACCGAGAGAGCCTTTCTTGGCCCAAAAGGGAACCCACTCCAAACCCATGCAAAACCCATGCAAAAGATAAAATCCACAATACACCCATGGAAACCCATGACTTACCCATGGAATCCCATGGGAAACCCATTTTGCAACCCTAACCCTAAAAGTAAGTTAGTAAAGCTGAAACAAACACATTCAAAAGGCTGAGATTCAGACGTCCTTATCCCTTGGAATTGGGCTTGGACCAATGTCTTGAGGCTTGTGGACTTCAAAAGAGGAAAGTGTTCTTCCCGGGTAGCTTTCTGGCACTGGACTCTATGTAATGGCTTCGTTTGACTAAGAAAACAGAGTCTAATTTTGATGTTCGACCTCTCTATGGAAAGCTTGTGAAGTTGGCTACATTTCTGCAGAAGACGTCATTTTTATTTAAGGCTGGGAAGATCTTCAAAAAGTCCCAAACAACTTCGGAGGTCCAACTGAGCCGAATCCAAAACGTGGTCCCCATGCTTGGTTGCTTTGACAACTAGCATGTGGTCCCTTCTCCACCAAAAGGCAGCCAAGTTGGTGCCTAAGTGGACCTTACATGGCCATGCACAAAAGTTTAAATATAAATACAAAGTTTGTTTGCAAATATTAAACCTAAAGCTAAGTGTTACATCTTGTATTTCAAAGGGAACATTCTCCCTCCTTCAAGGACCACTTGGGCTTTGTGTTGACATCAAAATTGAATGGCTTTGGATTTCCTTTGTCCTCCAAGGTAGGCTCCAATATCCTCCAAGGTAGGCTCCAATATATTGAGTCCTTGTATTTCCTTTCCTACAAAAGGAACAAACTTGTTAGAAAATAGCCGAGCCCGAGCTCGGGTGATAGCCTCTCTCGATTCGGTGATGGATGGTGCAACCCGAGGCATGTCAAAGTGTCGACCGGTTTTCAAACCCGAGAGTTTTAAGGTGTTGACCGGCAACCAAGGTGTCGACCTCCAGTTAAAACTTTCATAACTTTTTTTATATAATTTATATTTCTATGATTCAAATGCCATTATTTTTCTTATTGAGTCTAGTTTAACTTTGTAGAAGACTTAAACTTCAAATACAGAGCTTAAAGGTATCAAATATACGAAACACCAAATATCAATCAAAAGTCCATATTTCCTTACTCCAGTTTTCATTTGTCAACTTCCAACGTGTATAACTTTTGTACCACAACTTCAATCGAGTTGTTCAACCTATCAATCTTCTCCTTTTGATGTGTTCTATAATTTTGTAGAATATTTCTTTGTAACTTAAGCTCATCTGTAGTATGATAAAATAAGAAAACTGAATCGATGTTGTTAATATTTGTTTTGAATTTTAACAAAATCGTTTTTGTTTAACTTAAACGATAGCTCGAGGGTAAATGATTAGGATCTGTAATTAAAGTGTTTGGATCTCATTTTTCTTGTCATAAGATTGGAAGAAGGTGAGAGAAGAACTGAATCGGTAGGCGACGCCAGCCATCGATTAATTCAAATTTCTTTACGTCAAAACGTGTTGCAGCGTGGCTGCAGCACAAGCTTACAACTGTGAATATTCAATGGAGAAACTCGAATCTAACATTCATTTTTACTGAAGTTTGACTATCTTCCCTATTTATTTTAATTACATTTATTTAGATTTTTATCGAGAAAATCATTCAAACTTTTTATCAATTTTTAATTAACTGTTTTACATCGTATTCGGAAAATATTAGATTTCATTATCCTCGTGGGATCGATATCTTTTATATTACTTGACTGTGCACTCTCGATTTTTAACGACACATTCGCACCCAACAAGTTTTTGGCGTCGTTGCCGGGGATAACGAAATTTAAATTTTCTGAATTTTTGTGAAATAGAAAAAAAAATTAAAAATTAAAAATTAAAAATTTTGAAAAATAAAAAAGTTTCAAAAGGATATTAATTCTTTTTTTCTTTTGCAGGTTGATGCAACTAGGAAGAATAAGAGACATCATTCCTTACGACCTAGAAATCGAAAGAACCTTTAGGCAAAGGAGAAGACGCGCTCGAAACGCAATGCTGCATATGGAGCTCGATGCACCCGATGGAGCAGAGCACGAACCAAAACGTCCACTGAGAGATTACGGCATCCTGAATCTGGACGGATTACACTATGGAATTGTATATCCAGAAACAAATCAAACCAATGCGAGCTCAAACTGATAATGTTCCAGATGTTACAAACAATTGGCACTTTCAACGGAATGCCGATCGAGGATCCGAATGCACACCTTGTAGAATTCTCTCGGCTGTGCGACACATTTACAAAAGCTACAGCACACTGTGAAATTCTAAGGATGAAACTGTTTCCTTACTCGTTAAGCGATCGAGCAAAAACGTGGCTCAATTCAATCCCGCCTAATTCAGTAAACTCGTGGGAAGATCTTGCTAAAAAATCACGTCAGACCAGAACGTCCACTGAGAGATTACGGCATCCTGAATCTGGACGGATTACACTATGGAATTGTATATCCAGAAACAAATCAAACCAATGCGAGCTCAAACTGATAATGTTCCAGATGTTACAAACAATTGGCACTTTCAACGGAATGCCGATCGAGGATCCGAATGCACACCTTGTAGAATTCTCTCGGCTGTGCGACACATTTACAAAAGCTACAGCACACTGTGAAATTCTAAGGATGAAACTGTTTCCTTACTCGTTAAGCGATCGAGCAAAAACGTGGCTCAATTCAATCCCGCCTAATTCAGTAAACTCGTGGGAAGATCTTGCTAAAAAATCACTGATCAAATACTTCCCTCCAGTCAAGAACGCCAAAATGCGCGGAGAAATTATGACCTTCAAACAAAATGATTTGGAATCACTTTTTGAAGCTTGGGAAAGATTCAAGGAACTTATAAGGCAGTGCCCGAATCATGGACTATCACCTTGGATCCAGCTCGAAACATTTTATAACGGACTGAATTTGCACACAAGAGCCATTCTCGACGCATATGCAAATGAAGCGATTTTATCAAAAACATATATGGAAGCATCTGAACTTCTAGAAAATATCGCAACTAACAACTGCCAGTGGCCTACGAATGACAGAGGATCTGTGCCGAGGCGAGCTGCTGAAGTTTTTGACTTAGATTCGATGAATGTGCTCTAAACACAGATGACGTCGCTAACCAATGCGATAAAAGGACTGAATTTGCATAGGAAGCACCACAGCAGACGCTACAGCAGCAAGTAATGAGCATCACTTGTTCTTTTTGTGGAGAAAGCCACGTATACGACAATTGCCCAGGAAATCTAGAATCAGTAAATTTTTTTGGAAATAACCGAAGCAATTGGTACAATCTCGGATGGAAGCCAGGAAACAGATTTAATTGGAACCAAAAGCAACCCCGTACAAATAACCAGGGATTTCAGCAACCTCAGCCTAAAAATAATCAAGCAGCAAATTTTCAGCAACCCCGTCAATCTCATTTTGAATCTACAAAATTCGTGGAGCAACATTTAGCCGAGTACATGGCTAAAAACGATAATGCAGTTCAAGGGTTATCAACTACATTTTAAGGTTTATCTACATTGATTCAGAATCAAATAGCGTCACAACGTAACCTTGAAATGCAAGTTGGACAGATTGCCCAAGCACTGAATGTTAGACATAATGGAATTTTATCGAGCGACACGGAGGTACCAAGACGGGAAGGCAAGGAACATTGTAAATCAATAATGCTAAGGAATGTGTGAGAGGTTGAGAATGTCAAGGACCTAGAATCGATTAATCAAATGTTGGATCGGTTAGCATGGAAGGAGTTCTACTGTTTTCTTGATGGTTACTCGGGATATAATCAAATCTCTATCTCACCCGAAGATCAAGAAAAGACTACCTTCACCTGCGCGTACGAAACTTTCACGTTTCGAAGAATGCCCTTCGGATTATGCAACGCTCCAGCCACTTTTCAACGATGTGTGATGTCAATCTTTTCGGATATGGTGAAGCAAGTTATGGAGATCTTCATGGACGACTTCTCGGTAATGGGTAACTCCTTTCAAGACTGTTTAAATAATTTAGAAATGGTTCTCAAACGTTGCTTAGGAATAGATCTTGTGCTGAATTGGGAGAAGTGTCACTTTATAGTTACTGAGGGTATTGTTCTTGGCCATCGAGTTTCGAAAGAAGGAATTGAAGTTGATAAAGCGAAGATCAAAATTATCAAAAAATTTCCTCCACCGACGAATGTAAAGGGTATAAGAAGTTTTCTAGAACATAGTAGTTTTTACCGTCGATTCATAAAACACTTTTCTAAGTTCACGAAACCACTATGCTCTCTGCTAGAAAACAATAAGGCATTTGTATTTGATGAAGCATGCCTCACAGCATTCACAGAGTTAAAGAAGAGGTTGGTTTCAGCTCCTATTATTGTAGCACCGGATTGGACTTTACCGTTCGAACTAATGTGTGATGCCAGCAACTATGTTGTGGGCGCAGTTTTGGGGCAGAGGAAGAACATATTTTTTTATTCGATCTACTACGCTAGTAAAACGTTGTCGGAAGCTCAAGTCAATTATACGACTACGGAAAAAGAGTTGCTAGCAGTGGTCTTTGCTTTTGAAAAATTCCGGCAATATCTTGTTGGAACCAAGGTTATAGTTTACACGGATCACTCGACTATAAAGTATTTAGTCACAAAGAAGGATGCCAAACCAAAATTGATTCGGTAGGTCCTTTTACTGCAAGAATTCGATATTGAAATTCGAGATAAAAAGGGTACAGAAAATCAAGTTGCTGACCATTTATCGATGTTGGAAACTGAAAAAGAATTGAATGACAGTATACCGATCCTAGAGAATTTTTCGGATCAACAATTGTTTCAAGTTTCTGCAGCTCCATGGTATGTTGATATAGTGAATTTTTTGGTCAGCAAGATTATTCCGTTCGGTTATTCTTATCAACAACGAAAGAGGTTTTTACATGATGCCCGTAACTATTTCTGGGAGGAGCCATATTTGTTTAAACAGTGTCCGGACCAGATTATAAGAAGGTGTATATTCCAGAAGACAAATTTTCATCTATGCTGCAGCACTGCCATACAGCACCATACAAAGGACACTACAGAAGAATAAGAACAACATCAAAGGTTTTGCAATCCGGTTTGTACTGGCCTACACTTTTCAAGGATGCTAATGAATTTATTAAAACATGTGATAAGTGCCAGCGGTGCGAAAACATATCAAGAAAACACGAGATGCCACTCACAAATATTTTAGAACTCAAGCTTTTCGATGTTTGGGGAATCGATTTCATTGGACCACTCCCCTCATCGTTCGGAAATCAGTATATTTTGTTGGCAGTTGACTACGTCTCCAAATGGGTAGAAGCGGTGCCATTACAGAAAAATGATGTCAAGTCTGTTACGGGTTTTCTACATCGAAATATTTTCACTTGATTCGGTACTCCAAAAGCGATCATAAGCGATGGGTGGAAGTCATTTTTGCAATAGGCAATTTCAGAGCTTATTAGCTAAATATGAGGTAAAGCATAAAGTGACTACAACTTACCATCCTCAAGCAAATGGACAAGCAAAGGTGTCGAATCGAGAGATTAAAAAGATTCTAGAAAAGGTAGTCAACCCCGGAAGGAAGGATTGGACATCTAAGCTGCCAGATGCGTTGTGGGCATACCGTACAACATACAAGACACTGATTGGAGCATCTCCTTTCAGACTAGTTTTTGGGAAGGCATGTCATCTCCCAGTTGAGCTAACTCACAAGGCTCACTGGGCTGTTGCAAAATTAAATTTACATGCAGATGCTGCTGGAGAGAAAAGGATGCTTCAATTGAATGAGCTGAACTAATTTCGATTAAATACTTATGAGAATGCTACAGTCTACAAGGAGAAAGTCAAGAAATGGCACGACAAAAATATTCAGGAGAGAACGTTCAAGATTGGACAGAAAGTACTAGTTTATGACTCAAGACTAAAACTTTTTCCCGGGAAGCTAAAATCAAGATGGTCAGGACCATTCTTGATACTGAATGTCACGACCTTTGGAGTGATTGAACTTTTCAACGAAGCAACCGGAAAATATTTCAAAGTCAATGCTAAAACACTTTCTAGAAAACTCAGCAGGCGAGGAGAAAAATTCATCCGTGCTGTTGGGCAACGTTGCATGATGCGCTGCAGCGGAGAGTCGGGCCGTCGACTTTAAAACAAGCGCTTAAGGGAGGCAACCCTCAGTGATTTTTTATTCTTTTAAGTCGATTTTACTGTTGCCGAGTCTATTTAGGGTATTAGAGTTAAGTTTAGATTTTTTACTTGTTTCCAAATCTCCCATCTATTTTCGCTCCTATTCTCCCGGGATTTCCTTTCCTATTGCAGATTTTTCTCCTTCGTCGCTGCGACCTCCTTCCTTATAGCAGAGCAGACCCAACAGACATCGCTTCAGCATCATCGAGCATTGCGACGTATTCATCAAGAAAACCGCGAAAGACTGAAGCTAGGGTTACAGACGAGAAACAATCACGGAAGATAAACAACGAAGATGAGAATCAAAAGATGACCAACGAAGAGGGGAACCAGAAGGTGCGAGTTCAGAAAAACAAGAGGGAGGTCTGCCCGATTACAACAAATTCGCAGAGAGTTCTGCGACATCGGGTTCGAACTGCTGCTCCCCAAAATTTGAACACTGCTACAGAACCACACATAATTGATGACGACTCCAGTGATGAAGAAGAAACACAATTGATTCAGACGAAAAAGACAAAGACAAAATCGAGTTCATCAGAGCCCACATCACCGCATCCCGAGATTGCAGACATTTTGCTCGGGATGAAGCAAAATCCAACAAAAATCACACAGGTGTTGAAAGAACATACATTAGGCACTCCAAAGAAATCTCCTGCTTAACGCCTATTCTAGAAGTAGAAAACGAGGAACAGACTCCACAACATACTGCACAGTAGCCGCCACAACACAAGAATATGGAGGAACAGCAACATCCTGTTGCTTCTCAAAATCTGCAAGCTGTGGAACAAGTAAATTCGGTAAGGTCAGATGACAACAATTTATCTTTGGGTACCCCGAAAAGAAGAGTTAAGATGTTTGCAAGAAAGATAAAAAGAAAGCAAAAGGCACCCAAGTTCGTCTCTGAGGAAGCCGAACAAAGATTTGAGCAATTCACCAGTAGGGGATGAGGAATTTTTATGCAAAACCAGATGATCCGATTGGCAATTTAGTCTGAGAATTTTACGCCAATTTTGATGAGAACTACCCGAAATTCGTATATGTTAGAGAAAAAGCAGTAACTTTCATGCCTGATATCAACAAATATTATGAGATCCCAGACATTTGGGATGAGTACACAAAGCTGTTGGTAAATTATTCGGCCACCTTCCTTCAAGAAGTGCTGCTGCATGTTGCTGAGCCAGGGACCACATGGGATATATCAAAGGCCAGGGCCTATTCCATACCGAGAGTAAGTTTAAATCCAAAAGCAACGGTATGATATCATTTCATAAAATATAAATTATCACCATCGTCCCATGGTCAGCATGTGATTAAGGAGGGAGTCATACTGTTATACTGTTTGATAACTGGAAAAAACATTGATGTTGGCTTAATAATTTTTAATGCTCTTTGTGCAATTGCGATGAAATGCAGCAGTCAACTACGGTTTCCTTCTCTTGTATCGGATTTATGTTTAGCTGCAGAAGTGCAGGTTTCAGAACAAGACGAAAAGATAAATACAACAGGGTTTATAACCCCGTTAACAGTGTCCCAAATTACTCAAGAGGAGAGTGAAAATCTGCCTGGCACTGCCAAGAAATATGCTTCACAGTCTGCCACTGCATCTGTCGCTGCAGCTCACTCTACAGCGCAGAGCCTTCAGCTCATGGAATCCAGACTCAGTATGCTTGAGGTACAACTGCAATGCCTTACTGATAATTTAGATTCTTATTTCTCTTATGCTGCAGCGAGGGACACAACACTGTTTGAAGCATTGAAGAACAACCCGAAAAATTCCAAGATTCAATTTCCAGCTTTTCCCAAATTGTTCGGCAGTCCCACAACGCCTCAGATGATGAGGCACTCACTGAATTCCAGGGGAGTAATTTTTACTAGGGGAGTAATTTTTACTGGTGGTTTAACTGTCTTTTTGTGCTTAATTTTACCTTGTCGACATTAGGAACAGTGTCTGATTTAAGTTTGGGGAGGGTAGTTAAACACTAGTAAAAACAAAACGAAGAAAAAAGAGTTAGTGAAGAGTATGAGATGTTTCCAACTTTGCCTATGATTTTTTTGAATTTTAGCAATTTAGTTTTTCGAAAACCAAATCGTTTTTAATCTCCAAAGAAACAGGTTAGGATATCCCGACTATTTCTTTCCCACACAAACCTCCTCAAAAGGTATTAATGTTGAGAGCAAGATATTTACGTCGAGTATCTATGATTTGAAAACTTTATCTTAGATGATGGGAAGACAAGCGTGAGCGAGAAAATTTAACTTAAGATTAGGTCAATATTAAAGTTCAAGGGTGAAATTTTATATAAAAAAAAAGAAAAAAACAAAAAAATGGTGTTCTTCTTAGAGGAAGTATTTGCTGAGTAACTCGGGGGTCGGTACCCATACGTTCCTTCAAGTAAAAAGGCGGTACAACCGAAGAGAAGACACTAATAAAAGTCTTTCCTTGAAAGTTTAAAAAAAAAGACAGAAAAAAGCAAAAAAAAAATGGTGTTCTTCTTAGAGGAAGTATTTGCTGAGTAACTAGGGGGTCGATACTCATACGTGCCTTCAAGTAAAAAGGCGGTACAACCGAAGAGAAGGCACCAATAAAAGTCTTTCCTTGAAAGTTATTATTGGCTTGTCTTATTTTAGATAATCTTTAATATGCTTGAAATTTTTTATTTGAAAGATAAGGTGAAAGAGTTTATGCATGTTGCGATGTTTCTAATTGCTCGATATATTAATTCGTTTGAGGCGGCACACACACACTATTGAAAGGAATTGAAGGATTGAATGACCTGAATTGAGAGAGATTCTAGATGATTTGGTGGTTGATAAACTTTATTGCTTAAATTTGGAATGATATAGGCAATGGTCGGAAATATGTTATCTTTTTGTTGACTAGTTTTACTTTGTTTTCTTTCTGCTTTACATTACTCGAGGGCGAGCAATGAATTAAGTTTGAGGATGTTGTTAAGTCTTGCAAAAGACTTAATTATGACCATCAAATTTATGAAAATTGTTAAACCTTAAATAATAAATTGAGGGATTTTATGCTGGAATCTGTATTTAGTGCTGCACCTCACGCTACAGCACAGAATCCGCGCGCAGTTAATGAAATCACATTACTTTTGGCAATTTTGGAAATTATGTTATCTGTTCAATTGGCTTCCTTTTATGCAGGGATTATGCTGGATAAGAATGGAAAGCGAGAACTGAAAAGAGATAAGATCGGAGGAATTTAAATGACAAAATTGGTGGAGGGTAAATAATTTGGATTTGTAATTAAAGTGTTTGGATCTCATTGTTCTTGCCATAAGATTGGAAGAAGGTGAGAGAAGAACTGAATCGGTAGGCAACGCCAGCCATCGATTAATTCGAATTCCTTTCCGTCAAAACGTGCTGCAGCCGGCGCTGCAGCACAGGCTTACAGCTGTGAATGAATAAATGGAGAAACTCGAACCTAACCTTCATTTTTACTGAAGTTTGACTATCTTCCCTTATTTATTTTAATTACATTTATTTATATTTTTATCCAGAAAACCATTCAAACTTTTTATCAATTTTTAATTAACTGTTTTACATCGTATTCAGAAAATATTAGATTTTATTATCCTCGTGGGATCGATATCTTTTATATTACTTGATTGTGCACTTGCGGTTTTTAACGACACATTCATACCCAACAATAAGTCAGAAGTAATGCAAATGCACATAGTAAGTGCATGAGAAAATAATGCAATTAATTCATTTTTCGTATTAGTGTACATTTTAATGATGTCACATCGCAATGTACTACGAGGAATTCGTCTAAAACTATAGTTAACGTATTCCCTCATAAATTGTTCAATGACTTCACTATCAAACATCGATAGCGAGACTTCTTTTTGTATTACATATTTTGCAGCACCTTCACACGTAATCTTTCGTGTGAATATACAAAATTTCCTCTATCACCAATACTTATTTGTAATTGGGTACGATCTCTCGTTTACTCGTGTGCGTGACATTTTTTATATTGTCGACTAATAATGCTATTGGTAGATTTGTACACATAGTATTTTTCATAATATTAACACTGCGCTCTATTTTCTAATTTTCTACCTATTTGTATTTCTTTCAATTCAAAATGTTTCCAAACATCCAAAGTTTTAGATTTCGGTGAAAATGTGGATGCATTTGCAGATGTGTTACCAATAGAAAATACAAAATTACTATATGATTTCTTAAATGTTGTTATCATCAGAAGGAAACGATTCAAATTGTACGTAGTGTGCATCCATATCGATACAAATTAATAACAAATAAAATTTTAAATTGACATCGTTCGCCAATTACTCAAAAATGATTTGTATATCGTAATAAATATTTATAATTCTACAATTANGTGACCAATAGAAAATGCAAAATTACTATATGATTTCTTGAATGTTGTTATCATCGGAAGGAAACGATTCAAATTGTACGTAGTGTGCATCCATATCGATACAAATTAATAACAAATAAAATTTTAAATTGACATCGTTCGCCAATTACTCAAAAATGATTTGTATATCGTAATAAATATTTATAATTCTACAATTACGAGACTTCATTTTAAAAAAAATTAGTTTATAAAACACGTTAATGACAAACAATAATGTAACAATCAAATTATACGCATACCTCGATGAATAACTAACAATTGATTATATAAAAATCAAATACGCAGGAATAAATGATTGGTGAAGTGAGGTTGTGAGTGTGACAGATTGAGAGGATTTGAGAAAATTCGGTGAGAAAAAAATTTTAACATCCCAACCCTTTTTATAACACCTCATGATCTAGCCGTTGGATAAATTTTAGATTGTTGGATCTCCCAACAGCCTGATGAACATTGCTAGCCAACGCCATATAGAGAGAGAGAGGCCAGGGCCGAGGGGTCACCCTCTCTGTCAAAAACCTGTGGTCGTCAGCAACGCGGATTCTTCGTCATTATCTAGCTTCCGATTCGTCGTCTTCATCGCGTTGACCATCGCTGAACAGTTTCGTCTCCGTTGGCTTTTCCAATTTCAAATCTGCTCTCTCTCGCAAGCCTGGCTTGCTCGCTCGAGCTTTCAGCCCGAGATTCAGGCTTGAGCTGGGCTCGGATGCTACCTCTACAATGCATCAAGGATTTGACGAGAACCCGAAAAAAGTCATAAAAAACCAATCAGATTTGTAAGAATCAAGATCCAGGATGGAAGTATTTTCATCCACGAGGTTGAAAACTATCATAAATTCACCCCCTCATTTCAGGTTAAGTCCAACTATGGCAACATCGAGAATATAAGAAAAGGGAAATCTGCAAAATTGCAATGAGTCGAAATTGCCAGGTTCTGCAAATCCAGCAGAGTTCATAACACAACATTTGGAGGAGAAAACAAAAGAACAGAATAAATTCAAGAGTCAAGGGAAGTCTTACTGCATCCCATCTTTGCTTTTATTTAAGTCAACGCACAATATGAACTTAACAGGCGTCAAGATCTCTACACGGTGGAGGCTTTGGCTCGCTAAGCAATGTCGTGTTTCCTCCTTCTGGTCCGCATCTTATTCTGTTCGGATTTTGGGTCCCATGCTGAAATTGAAATTACAAAATAAGCCACCACCGGACTCTACACAAACTTAAATTTCCTTGGGGAAAAATGGGGGAAAATGCAAGCTTCTATCTCAATAGCTTACCCGTGGCTTCTCCCCTCTTCGAAGCGCCTCCACGATCTCTACGACTTTTTTTGGAGTAACATCTTCCTATAATTATAAGAAGCTCTAGCAGATTATGACTTATAAGATCATGGAATAATAATCCAATGATTGATAAATTTTCATGCGCTTACAAAGTAATTGTAAGTATATCCTTCAGATCCATTGGAATAATCTGCAACGGTAATCATGGGAGCGTTTACACAACATCCCTGCAGGTGATTTGAAAACATCAACATATTAAAAATAGAATTGGATCAATTTACACATTCAACAACTCAAAGAAAGACCATGGGAAGAAAAGAGAAGAATTCAATAGTTTTTTCATTCTCATTTCTACTACAATTTGTCAGTGAAGAGCAAGTAGATCAAGAACAGAAGCACTATCTGATAGATAAGTATTGACTATAATTTCTACACTACAGCTGGTTTTGTTGGATATTTAAGATAAATAGCAACTCGTGCTCACTGTCAATGTCATTATCAAGAAAACTCGTTCTGAAAATCTTGGTTATAACTTTTGTGGGTGCGAACAGAAGATGAAAAAAAGTTCAAAAGATTACCATGCATTCCATTTCTCCAACAGAGAAGAGGCCATCCTTAGTTACTTCTGCACAAGATACATACAATAGGTTTAAGTTCTCTAGAACCAAAGAAAAAAAAGTTTGAGAAATACGTAACAAAACCAACAAATTGAGAGAAATATTGAAAGGAACCATACAAGAACTTTTCAGAAGTAAAAGAAGGCAAAGCTGTAAGCCCGTAAGCATACTGGATTTATAGAAGAGAGTAGTTGAATGCATGAATTACAGAACCAATGCTTAGCATTCGAAAGTGCTCAGTTCTTTCCCACAAAATCATTCCTTGTTTTTCCTACCTCCATTTCTCCCTCACTTTCTTTATTTAAAATATTATGCTAACCACCCAACAATGTGATACGGACCCAAACCTTTGTCTATTCAATTATAATGAAGAATAGCCAACTATCGAGCCAAACCCAGGAAGTTCAATTTCTTTACGTTGTTTCTTTTGTGTTGAGCCAATAGGCTTAACTTTAAGGTTAGTATAAATATGTTAGTTTGATGTTTTGAAAGGTTGTCAAAGATTTAGCGAAAACTTGGGAGAGAGAGCCTGCATTAATTTCTCTCAAGGGGAGACGGAGTCTCCATCGATTGCTTGTACCGCGGCCAAAATTCAATAAACTCTGTCCATAGCATCCATTAGAAACTATTCCAAGAATCGAACAACTCTAATACCAAATTGATCGAACCCATCGTATGCACAAATCAAAGAACAACAAAAAAAATAGAACAAAACAAAAATGACGGTAGATTAAACAATAACCTAACTTACAAACAATCTGAGGAGTTTGCATGCTAATGGTGGCTTGTCACCCTAAGAGCACATTAATGGCGACTCTACCACCCCCAAGATAAATCCTAAATTTTCCTTGATCTTTCTAATGGCTAAACATCCATTTATAGAATTCAAACACTTAATAGATTGAGCCTTCACCCCTAATAGTAGATAATATTTCATTAGCCTATATATTGGGCGTTATCACAATGTTCCCAGAATTAGGGGTGGGCAAACAGGTATTCGGGCCGGGTATCGATGCGAGATACCCGGCCCGAACGGGTATCGGGTAATATACACTACCCGATACCCGGCCCGGACCCGATAGGACGCACTGCTACCCGGGACCTTAAGGTTCCGGGTCGGGTTCGGGTAATTTCGGGTACCCGGTAGGGGTGGGCAAATGTATTGGTTTTTTTTTTTTATTATCAAAAAATAATAATTACCCGATACCCGGACTTAATACCCGATACCCGTTCGGATTTTCAGCAGTTTTTTTATTATCCACGGGTATTAAACGGGTATCGGGTATTTCCACAGTACCCGATACCCGGACTTAATACCCGTTTACCCGGCCCGGACCCCTAAATTGCTACCCGTACCCGAACCGTACCCGGCCCGGAGCTTAAGGTTTCGGGCCAAACCTTAAGGTCCGGCCCGGGTTGCCCACCCCTACCCAGAATATTCCTTTTTTTTACAACAGGGTTCCATTACCCCCCGAAATAGCACTCATTATACCAACACCTCATTTATTTTTCTTCTTCTGTAAGTTAGTCACTACAATCAGACATTTAGTTATGCGGACAGAAGATAAGACTGTAAAGCACACAACAAGGAAGCGAAACTCCAGAACCACAAAATAACTTTAAAAAAAAAAAACTACAAACGTTTGGGCATCATTGTAAAATTAGCAATGAGGAGTTCATGGCTGCCAATGTCTCATTTTTCCAAAAAAAAACTGGATAATGCTTACCATTGCGCTTTACTTTTAAGTGCTCCAGCAAAGCGCTTTCGATCTCCCTAGATCCACGAATCATACAAGGAGTAGTTCCACAAACTAACAGGTGGTACTTCCCTACCTGAAAAACAATAAATGCAGTTCATATAGATGTGCAAGTGTTAAGCGAAGCAACTTTATTTGGATATGCCAACTAACAGATTTTAGCAATAGAAGAAAAAATGTAAGCTCTCTCACCTTTGCTCTATTGAACATTGAGTAGAATGTTGCAACCTCGTAGACACGAATGGGGGCAACTTCTATAACCTTAGCTACCTGAACCATCCAGTGAATAAATATATTATTGACCTCAACTTTATCACCACAATGATAGAAATAAGGACTATCCAGAAATCCAACATGATATAATGAGCTTTACTATAAAAATATATTTGACAGAAAGACACTTTTCACCAAAGGGACATTCAGCAAACATTCAAAAGTTTATGCAACATATGAAATTCAAACCATTATTCTAATCATTCCAAGCAGTGTCAGAATTCCTATCTTTTTCCAAAGAGACCAAAACACGCCTATAATTCTGTTAGAAGGATTTTTATGAGAAGGCATTATCCTAGCTAGGATCCAAAATATACACACATACATATATATATATACATACATATATATATAGAATCCTGACCATCTCTCTTTCAAGACACTGTGAATTCCATTAAGTAACATGCAAAACTGCCTGTTCTTCATTCATTCAAGGCCCAGTGCATGGGTTCTGCCCAATCTCCGAACCCCTTAGAACCAAAACATCGGATTCGCCTTTCTTAATCAACACAAGGAAATCTAGAAATTCCTTTTTAAGGAAAAGGGATCCTTCCGTAAGGAAAATCCTATCTAAGGAAAAATGATCATTCTGCCTATTCTTCCAAAATTATAATCAAACATTATTCTTGATTCTGAAATAGATGCACTCCTCGAAACCATAAATTTTCCAGTTGCAAAATCATGCATCCTAAATTGCACATGCATAACTCAGTGCAGATATTGTGTGCAGCGCATATAACGTGTTGTATAAGTTTTAAAAGAAACCAGAAAGAAATTGTGTAATACGAACATTTTTTTATTGAGAATTTATTAATGACACCACGTAGTAATTAACAATATATTTTCCCCTGCTGTGTGTATTTTATAAATTACTGAGAAAAATGTCACAAGCACAGTCAACATACTGCATTCATTGCTGAAACAGGAAGCCACCCTCCGTGCTGCTGTTGTGCTAGATCTAACAGTGGAATAACAGCAGATTGCTTGTAGTTTGATGGATAGTGAGACACTATCTCCTTAACCTATAATGGTTAACGAACAATGTAAAATTTGAAGGGTAAGATTAAATAGTCCACCGAACCATATTCAATGCAGTAAAGAGGATGAGAGAATTAATGCAATCAGAAAAGCGTCTATAGAAACTGACCAAAAAATTGCAAGCTCATCCACAACCAAAAAGAAAAAAAGCTTCAAATAGCAATTATACTTTCAATACAAGTTGAAGGGTTTAAAATATTATCGAGATGAGATAATGGATAATACATCATAAGCTGCGCGAAGGAAAAAGAACGAAAAACACACAAAACAATTCGGTTTAGAATTCAGTTCACTACTCTCCATACCTTTACTTTGTTTACATCACTGAATTCCCATGGAAGATCAGCCTTGTTGTCCGGCGTATCAAGGTGCTGTTCGACATTAATAATTTTAGCTCATTAGCTCCAAATTTAACAGAGTAGAAACGAAATACGATTAATCTGACAGTCTAGGGCTTACATAATTAAGGGCAGTGGAAAAACATCGATAAGGCTGCACGACGTAAAATACGCAAGGTTAGATAAAGAGATAGAAAGCAAATAAAGATTAAGAACTTCAAAAACCTGACGGAAAACTTGACGGATCTCAGTGAGGCGATTAGCAGCAAGCCGAGCGAGCATTTTGGAAAGGAATCCACCACCTTAGAACTGAGAGAACTCAATATGTCGGCTTCAATTTCGAAGATTCACAACCTCGGTAAGACGGACGTACGCGCGAGAGAGAAGCTGGAAACGCGCAATCGACGAGCCGCTGGATCTGACAGTGTTGACCATGCTGCGGCTGAAAGGTCAGTCCATTGGGCTTCTTTTACTAGCCCATCTCTTTAAACTTCCAACTTATAATTAAGTCTTCGTTCTTTTAGTACATTTTTATTGGAATATTAATTGATTTAATTAGATTAATATAAATAAATATTTATTATATTTAATGTATTAATTCATTATTTGACAAGTTAATATGTCAATAAAAAATTAAGATAAGAAACATAGTAGGCTCATCCTTAAAAATAACATATTCAAGCTTTTAGATAAACTTATGAAATAATATACTAAATGAGAGGTTCGTCAGATCTCTCATCTACATCTTTGTCATATGCTTCAACAAGAAATTCATGTTGAACCGTCGTTCAGTATATAACATGTACATAACATACATATTCATGTAATTAACCAAGTCACGATGGTTGTCACAGATAAGATCATCCAACTGTTGATGTTGTATACAATTCTTGAGTAAGTTCGGGTCATTCGAACCAAGCTTGCAACAGACTTCATCACTACAATTCTCCAATATCGATAGGATAAACGATACTCTTAATTCATTGCATATGAAATCACATGATTGAGATGAATCATAATATGCATCGTTGTGGTCATCTTCGTCATTCTCAAAGTCAAACACCTAATTGATATTGTTTACGGATGTCGTCACCTCACAGCTAAATAAGAAGTTTTCTCACTACAAATCCGACCAACTACACTAAAGTCAGCATAGAAGAGTCGAACTAAACACTCTCCACACGGACCAGTCATCTCAACTCATTGTCGTATGACAATCCTCTCAAACATATTATTAAACATCTCATAATTGCTCCTATTGGATCGTCTTAAACTCTCATGAATGAACATGAATATGTGACCGAGAAGAACTCGTCGTGGTCAGCCCCTTGATTAGCTATTGGCTGGCCCCCAGGTGTGGGTTGGGACCAGCCATAAAATTTTTTAATACATTTCAAAAATTCAAAGTTTTTTCAACTTGTTTTTGCAAAGTTTAATGTTTTTTTTTTATTTTTTACCCACAATAGTAATATGATAATATTGTTCATTATTAATAGTAAATAAACAAATACTACAAGATTATAATATTATTGAATAAACTAGATTTGTTCGGGAGTGCGCAAGAGCTAGATTGGTCTAGGTGCAATCTGGTTGGAACCACATCTATTTCTCATGGTTTTGAAACTTTAAAACTGTACTCACTGTGAAGGGGCTTGAGAACAGTCAAAATGACCCAAATTAAACCAAATTGAGAGAAATTTAAAATTGATTGAGTAAATATCAAATTTACGCCTGAACTATTGAGAAATTATAAATGTTAACTCAAACTTAAAATGTCATCAATCAAAATCTTAAAATTATTATAATGTTAACGAATACCTTGTCATTATATTTTTCTTTGATTTTTATATGTTAGTTAATTTGATTAGTAATTTTGCCAATTTGGTTTATTTTAACCCCTTGATGAAAAATAGAACAACATAAAGTAATATAATTTCATGTTTATTTAAGTCGGTTAACTTAAAAAAACAAGATTGTTTCATGAAATTATAATATTTTAACTTTTTTTTCTCACTATTAATTGATAAAATGTGTTAACTACATTCACATATATCGTTAAATCAAAGAATACATGATGATATGGTGTTCATCAAAATTATGTTAAAGTTAAGGTATTGGCAATTTTAAAAGTTTGAGATATCCAATGAAACTACAAACATAGTTCAAGATGTAATTGATATTTTACTCAAAATAATATATATGGTAATTGTCAACGGACACCCCAAAGTTTGAGTCATTGTTCAATTGACACCTTAAACTTTTAATTATATTAATTGATACCTTCAAACTTCAGCAATTTTCAAATGACACTTTAAAATTTTAAGTTGATAAATTAATACATTAAACTATTAATATGTTTTCAATTGACATCTTAAACTTTAAAGTTTTATCAACAATATTATATTAAATTTTTATTAATGATGATCTAAAAGAATATCAATGAGCCATTGTAAAATTCACAAAACAGTCAAATATGTTACATCTTCACCCAGGCGGTTACAACAACTGAAGAGTTGTATTAGTGAGATAGTTTTGGTCACATCCATTTTCATCCAATAACTGAATCATACTCATAATTTTTAGATTTTTAGAATTAGAACTAAAATTGTGGGTTCTGAAACTTAACCCATCATATTTTCGAGGGAGATGGTTCTAGTCAGGTCGAGTTGAGTAAATAATAAATTTTTATTATTTTTATAATAAATTTAATTATTTATGATTTGATTGAAAATACTCTCTAAAAAGAGTATTTAATATTAGGTGTTTTGGATTTATATTAGCAAAATTAGATATTTTGGAAATAAAAATATCAAGACACAGAAGTCGAGGTCAACCAATTTGAAGCAGAGGTTGACTCAAAGCTTTTAGAGAAAATCAAGATTTGCATATGTAGGACCGGTTTTACCCTAAGTGGGAGGATGACTTTAGATATTTTTCGTAAGTTCAATGACTTAACTATAATAACTATGTAAATTGTTTATCGACTCAAAAAGGCTAGCACAATCAACAAAAATAAAGAGTTGAGAGATAAAGATTTTGACACAGATATGCTATCGCGGTTCGGCTAACAACTGCCTACGTCCGCGCTTCAAGGTACCTCCTTGAAGATCCTTCACTTGATTGAGCTTACAGGTGTCAACCAACCTTTACAACTTGACTCTTATTTCTCAGAGGCGTCACCCCTCTTTAAGTTCGCTCAAAAGTATTTTTGCAAGAATTTGCAGTTTCTAAACTGACTCTCTCAATCATAAGATGAATAATCAAAAGTAGATACAAGAGATGAGAGAGTAAAATAGCTCAAGAATGAATTTGGCAGCATTTAGGCGTATTTTTCTCTCTAGGAAATTGGCTTCTCATCAATTATTTATAATTTTTGCAACTGCTCAGGCTCGGGCGGTCGACACATGTACATGAGCGGTCGACATCAATATAGTCGTTTAGAGTCATAAGGAAATAGTCGTTGGAAGTTTGTCTCTGACGTTGTCCCTGAGCGGTCGACATATTCGTGGAGCGGTCGACATAAATATAGTTGATTAGCCTTTGAAGGTGCCGCGGTCGACATAGGGTCCGTCTCTCGAACTTCGCATCGATCGACATAAGTCTTGAGAGGTCGACGTAAGGTCCGTCTCTGAAACTTCGACAGTCGACATAAGTCTTTTGCAGTCGACATAAGTTTCGTCTCTAGAACTGTGGCGGTTGCCACAAGTGATCATCAGTCGACATTCAACACGTCTCTTACCATAGAGCGGTCGACATAATGTGTAAGCGGTCGACATACGATTCGTCTCTGGAATTTTGGCAAGTGATCATCGGTCGACATATCATGTGAAAACTGATGAAACTCTGCAACACTCGACCAACTTGTTAGACATTAATTGTACCTTTCGATAAAGGTATTACACATGAGAGATTAAGTCTACGAGATACATTACAACATAATTGAATTTAGCTTTCATACATAGTTAATCAATAATACACATAAACGATAATTATCATAAAAAATAGTTGATTATTTAAACACCTTTAAAGCCAACAGCATCGTCTCTTGAAAAATCGACTGAAACGGAGTTTCGATCGCCAAAAAATTTGAAAGGTCGATTGAAAAGCCCCCGAGAAAAAATTGAAGAAAGCAACAACCTCTAAAAGGGTCAACTGAAATCGAGAAAGGGTTGATCGAACCTACAACGGCCAGTTTTTTTGTCTCACAATGGCTAGTTGAAAGGGTCGACCGAAAACCTACCCAAAGTCAAAATTATAAATAGAAGAAGGGGAGTTCAAATAAGTATATAATTCGGTAGAAAAAGGAGAAGCGAAAGCACTGCCGAATTTTCTACTTGCACTAAGTGTATTTTCTCTTGAGTTTTATTTTCAAAGTGTGAGATTATGCAAATTGTAAAACCTTAACCTGATTACTGTGAGCAATTTTATATTTTGAGAATAAAATTGTGAAGTAAGAGTAACATCTTTCAAAGAGAAAAGTCAAGTGAAATAAAGGTAATGTCCTTTGCAAAGAAGAGTCAAGTTTGATTGATACCTAGAAGTCAATTACAATTTTTTTTCAGTTGAGAAATAAAGAAATCTACAGAGTGCACCATTATGTTTACATATTGAGTATTAAATAAGTGTTTTTATTATTTTTAATAATGTATTAAATCATTTATTTTTCATTAAAAATACCATTTAAAAAGAAGTATTTAATATTTATAACATATGTGTTCAAGCACTTTCAGTTTCGTTCGAATCAGAATTAATTTGAGTTATTTTTGGAAAATGTATGTATTGAAATTACAGTTTAGGTCGACCGAAAATGAGTTTAGATCGAATAAAACATCTCAGAAAATGTCATTCTTTCTAGAAGGGTCGACCATAATCGATAAAGGATCGACCAAAAAAATGTACGAGTCGCCTGAAACCCCAATGACTACTTTCCAATGGCTAGAAACAAAGATTTGGTCGACTGAAACTGGACTTTAGGTGGACCAAAATGCAACAGAAAACCAATTATATAAATAGAAGAATGAGAATTCAAGGAATCCAAGAATTCAACCAAGAAAAATGATGCGGAAGCAGTCACTAATTTTCTACTCACGTACGAATGGATTTCACTTGTGATTTATTTTTATATTGTGAGATTGTGCAAATTGTAAAAACGTAACTTGATTATTTTCAGTGTTTATTTTCATAATAAAAATTGAAAAGTAAGAGTGACACCTTTCGAAAAGAAGAACAAGTGAAGTAAGAGTGACCCTCTTCTCAAAGAAGAGTTTATTATAAGGTTTGATTGACACTAGGAGTCGATCACGATTTTTTCGAGGTCGAGAATAAAAGAATCTTCGAGGTGCGGCCTTGGAGCATGGACGTAGGCAAATGTTGGGCCGAACCCGTTGACAAATCTGTTGTATTTCTCTCCCTTAATATTTAATTTAATCACTTAAATCACTAAGAAAAATAAAATTACAAAATCATGAAAAAGCTAGTTAAACCTATGTCACCCCTCTCTCTTAATTTTAAAAATTGATCTTACAATTGGAGAGCGGGGTTAATTGCTTTTTATTGTGATTTTGATATGTTTGTGATAATTAATTTTTTATGATTATTGTGAATAATTGTTTCGATTATATTATTTTTGTGAACAATAGATTTTAATTTAGATAATTTTCACGTTGATGGACAATCTATAGAAATTTTTTATTGTTGTGATTACGCATATTGGAAAATAGGGACAAAAATATTTATCAAAGCTATAGATTTTGATATTTGGTTCATAGTTGAAAATGGATTCAGTAAGGCTAAATCGCTTAGAAATTTAGATCATTTCAAGAAAAGAAATGTAAGTCTAAATGCAAAATCAATTAATATTTTGTATTATGCTTTGATTAGAGATTAATTTGATAGAGTGCACAATTCTGAACATACTTTTTACATTTGACATTTACTTGAATTTATCCATAAAAAATCTATTGAAGTAAATGTTAGGGTCATGAATGCTTTGACGTCAAAAGCGACAATTAGACTTCCTCCGAAGAACAGAAGGAAGCTAGCATGTGCTTTATGGCTAAGGAATTCGAGGTAAGTGATTGTTCTAGCAATTCTTATTTCGATATTTGTGAAACTGAGGTTAGATTTGGTTAAAAAACATGTTAGCTTGAGCTTGTATTTGGAGAATGAGATTAGTAACTTGAAAAATGTTAATCTCAATTTGGTTGAAAATCATGCTAATTTTGATATTTCCTTTGATATAAACTGTTTGATTTGGAAAAGAAAAATGATAAATTGAATAATATTTTTCTTAAATTTACAAATGGAAAGAAAAATTTAGATATATTATTGGAAATCAAAAGGTAACTTTTGACAAAATTAGTATCTGCTACAAACCCAAATAGAATGAATTGATGTCAAACCTAAGGAGTTATCCATTTATCCAAAAAAATATATCCATTTAACACAATTTTTTAACTCAAGTGATAATCCAAGAGAGATAAAAAGCATTTAATCCAACTATATTTCAATTCAAAACAAAATATCATTAATACCATCAAACCTATTCGATAAAATAAGATCCAAGATAATCCAAACAAATAACTAAAATTTTAACTAAACATATAGCCAAATCTAAATCATTCAATGAGAATGCAACGAAGTTAGTGTGACGCCATTTGCCAAGAAGAGTCATTATAAGATTTGATTAATACTAGGAAGTCAATCAATGTTTTCTCGAGGTCGAAAATAAAATAATCTTCAAGGTGCGACTTTGAAGCACAAAGATAGGCAAATGTTGAGTTGAACCACGTTAATAAATCAGTTGTATTTTTCTTCCTTACTCTTTAATTTAATCGGTTAAATCTGTTAAGAAAATAGAATTACACAATAAAAAAAGTTAGTAAAACCTAAATCACCCACTCCCTCCTTAGGTTTTAAAATCGATCATTCACCTTAGAGTGTGAACATAGACAAAGGTTTGGCCAAAATACATCAACAGATCAGTTGTATCTCTCGAACTCATACTTTTATTGGAATTAGATTTATAAAATTACGAAAAAGCTAGTCAACCTAAATCACCCAATTTTAGGTTGAAAATCGATCTTACACTAGTTTCATCCAAGAACGTAAATCAATACTCACAACTAGATTTTTAGAGTCAAAATCCAAATGTGGCCGAACTGAAACAGAATTGTGAATTACATTGTAGTTTTGGTTTGGTTTGACTTCAATTACATTTTAAAAAATATAAATAAATATATTTCTTTAAATCATATTTAAGTCGAGTTTTGAGTAATTGTACTAAGTTTAGAGTTCGTTTTTAAGCTTATGTAAGGTTTTATTCAGCTGCTTCCGTTTGAGACGCTCTATCCATTGTGTTTCCTGCTGATCTTATTCAGACCCCAAGCAATTCTCTATTTCAATTTGTCGATTTTCTTCCTCATATATATAAATGGCAGCTTACTAGACACCTTTTCCAATAAAGGTGGGGTTGATTCTTTCCACAGGTGCCCGATTCGATTCCTCAAGTGCCACAAGTCTATTGTATGGTAGGAAGTCTTTTACCAAGCATTGGTAGAGTATCAATCCGACTAGTCTTTTGCGTTCTTTCCTTTTTGTTTTGAGGATATCTGTACTATTGATTCACTGTCACAACTCGGGCATTCGATTCCGAAAGAGAATACGCAGTCAGCTGTTTTCGCAATTGAAGAAGAACTAGTCCGACCTTTTTTTTGCTATGCCCCGAGGCATTCCTTTAGAAACACTACGCACCTTCCCTACTAGTGCTCATCAGAGATCCCAACCTCGCATGTTGTAAGACTCAATTACATCGAGCCTTTTACTCATGGTCTTATTTCGATTTCAAGTTTTTTTATCTCTTAAAATTGAAATTTGACTAGAATTAGAAGAAACATAATCATAATCGTAACTAAAAAAAATTAATGCAGACGGGATCAAAACTAGTAATTTTTGATCAACTTGTCCACCCTAATATTTTCACTCATTTCACATGCTTGACATGTAGAAATAGCAAATAACGAGTTAGAGGCCACTAGCGAAGAACTAATAAGGTAAGTGCCTACCAGTGCCCTAATTACACTTAGAAATGAAACCCCAAATTACACCTGTAAATGAAACAAGTGTAATACGTTTTTAAACAACAAAAAAGAAGTCATTCATAAGCGAAAAATTTGTTCGGTGTCACCGAGCCATTGGTCAGAAAAGAATCAACGCGGTCAAGTACTTTTGTTATGCAAACGATTGCTGCTTTTCACATATTTAATTTCTCTTCGCCTGTAATTTTTTCGTATTCACCGTGCCGTTGAGTCGCCTCAAATATTTCTTTTTGGTCCATGACGTTACAAAGCCCAACAAATATCTTAGAACTTGCAAACAAGTGTGCTTTTTCAGAGACCGATCTTTGTGACCAATGGTTGATTTTGACACTTCAATCTCGATTTGTTGAAGGAGACTCCGATGCTTGGAAGTCAAAAGCTTTAAATCCTAATAAGTAATGTCAATTTGTGAAGGCGATCTCGAAAAAAACGGACAAAAACAGTGTGGTTCAATAACGTCATATTTCATGACAAAAAAAAACACAAATTTCTGACAATTTGCAGACCAAGAACAGCGGATGATGTGTTCACCGAAGGAGGAAGTATCAGAATATCCATGAAGATTTTTAAGATTATGTTAGAGATTGTTCCCTCTTTCTCTTTCATGCTGCTGCATCTGTTGTGTCAAGCCTATTATCTGGGTTTGACCACTTAATTCTATTAAGACATCTTAACTTAATTAAAAGGAAGAGGCTGCTAGGTTAAAAGTGAAGGAGAGTAGCCTCAAAGAAATATAGAGAGAAGAGAGAAATAGAAAAAGGGTTCGGATTTTTCTAACGCAGAAAAATCGATTTCCGTTTTCTCTATATTCAACCGTTGGATCGGCTTGAAATTTTGACAGTAGCTTTGAGACACACAGAGGTACGTTCTGAACGGTGAAGATCTTATTTTGTTTTTTTTTTAAGACTGCCTGTTGGGGTAAAAACGAGACTGCCGTTTTTATCGTCGTTTATCCTCTATCTCTTTATTTTTTGAATCAAAGATTGGTGTTTGATCTTGATGAGTTATTGTAATCCTCTAGTTTGACGATCTAGAGAGAACTTGGTGTACCCATTATTTAACATAGTGGAGGTTTGATTCGGTGGCTCCTCGCATGTAGTTTTTACCTTCGATTTGAAGGATTTTCCACGTTAAAATATCGGTGTCTCGTTTTTATTTATTGCTTGATTATTTGCTTGGATTTCATTGATATTGCTGACTTGCACAAGAATTTAGAGAATTATTTTTCAGGTTAATTATCCGATCGTTTCCCAACAGCATCTTCTACGCTATCTGATTAATGTGTTGTTAGAAATTAGAGATTCTTCACTCTTTCTCTTTCAGGCTGCTTCATCTTCTACGCTATCTGATTTCTGCGTAATGTGTAGTGATTTTCAGGGTAGACAAACTGAAAAAAAGCATTAATGGAAAGAAAGAAAGAGTGGAAGCCATGAAAGCCCGCTNCCTCTTTCTCTTTCATGCTGCTGCATCTTCTTCGCTATCTGATTACTGTGTTGTTAGAAATTAGAGATTCTTCACTCTTTCTCTTTCAGGCTGCTTCATCTTCTACGCTATCTGATTTCTGCGTAATGTGTAGTGATTTTCAGGGTAGACAAACTGAAAAAAAGCATTAATGGAAAGAAAGAAAGAGTGGAAGCCATGAAAGCCCGCTCAGCACAAGAAACACCAGAGAGACGTCAGGGCTTGTCTCAAATTGTGAAAACTGAAATTCATTCTACGGTTTTTGCAAACGACCAGACCCAGAAAATGTAGAGAGAGAGAGAGACGTTGGGTGAGAAGTTTTAGAGAGAGAAGGGACTGACGCGGCTGAAAGTAGTGTAAATTGTGTGGCAGATGAGCTAATGCACCTCGTTTCTCGTTTCAACTCCGCTCTCAGACGTTTCACGGCTCATCATTCAATGCCAGCCCCCTGCGCTGCCATGCCTTCCGTCTTCATTTACTCCTCAGCTCCCATTTTCGAATTCAAATCATGTCATCAACCCTCTTCCATTTCCTTGTCTTAAGCGCAGCCTTTTTGGAAATGCTCGACAGTTTTCGTGCTTTAGAATGTCTTTTCATTAGGGCTTAATCATATTTCAGCCAACAGTGCTGTTAACTTAGAAATAGAAGCTTTCATGGAAGTTTTTATGAGTATAAAAACCCTGTAACCGATCTAAAGAGAACTGTGCATAGTCTTTCAGCTTCTGTTTCTCTCTCTACCTCCTATAATGGCTTCCAACCGAGCCAACTCGTCCATGTACCTATCAGACATTTCCTCACCCGACACTACCTTCGTCCAAACCGACCCCTCAACCTTCAGAGCGGTGGTTCAGAAACTGACCGGCGCCCCGGACAACTCGCCCGCCCAAAACTACCTCCTCACCAACGAAGAAGGTCCTAGAAGGCAGCCCTTCAAGCTCCACGAACGTCGTCACACATCCAAAAAGCTCGATCTCGAGCTCCACCCAAACCCCGCCGGGGTTTCGTCTTGGTCTGGCCTGTTTTCGACGGTGACGGCGTCGCCTGTTTCGACGTTGGAGTGTTTTGCTCGAGGTAGTCCAAGAACTCCAGTTTCTCCATTAATGGAAGAAGAGAGGGCCATTGCTGAGAAAGGTTTCTTTCTGCATCCTAGTACGTTAGCCACCGTGAGAGAGACTGATCCGCCGCAGCTTCTGTCGCTGTTCCCTCTTCGTTCTACGACGGAAAGCATCAAATTGGGATCTTCCTCTTCTTATCCTCCTTCCTCCTTTCCGTCTCCTTCCATGTTTTCTTAGTCACCTCCCATTACCATTTTCTTCAACTGTTAATCATTGAATCTTCTCATGAAATGATATTTGTAGTTTTTGTTATGATTAGATTTATTACCTTTGGATCTTCTTTTCACATAGCATACACTTAAATTTAAAAAAAACAAACATTATAGTTATTACACATTGAACATGAAAATAATAACTACACCCCCCTTGTATTTCTTTGACCAATATCTTTTCTTAGTAATGCTATGGTTACATCTCATCTTTAATAAAATAAAATTAATAGATTATATTTACTATATCAATAGTGACTTGTCATGTCATAAGATAAGAATACTAACTTTTTACATGACATATCATCTTACTCTAAAAACATATATATAAATTCCAACGTACAAAGAAATTAAAGGGTCATCATTATAAATGCTATGACCAAGGAAATAACATCAATCTTTCGAATTTAACTTCTTCACTGCGCATTTAATTCAAATTAGATGCATGTATAATTACATCATGTGATAGTAGCGTTCACCGGAGCTGCATTGAGATCTTTACGAAAAGTAAACTACTAAAATAATGCACAATTCAATTTATTAAGAACATAAAGCATTATATTATAACTATGGTGAACCACCCAGCGAAGACTTGAGTCCTAATAGATTTGACTAATAGATAAGTCAAATCTATTAAAATAAGTCGAGAGAATTTCTTTCTTATGTTTTTTTTTTCTGAGGAAATTGAAATGTCCAATAAGAAGTCGTTGATTATACTAAATCGGTTGTGTGTTGACGATGTGAAAACAAGCGTTTTTTGTACTGGAAACATATTTTTTTTATCAATATTTAAACGCACATATAATTAAATAGAAATTTTTAAGAAAATACAATATTCTTATTGAAACATGTCATCGGTCAAGTTGTACATAAACTACTTTTTTTTTTCTCTTGAAGTCTAATTTATTGTATAACTTCTAATAACTAACATGTAGAACATATTTTCAAGAGTAACTCTATGTCTATATTATTATTGTACTTTTTAAAAATACATGTTGACAAGTCAAATAACTATTGGTGCAATTGAAATGTAATTAATGTAGTAAATTATAAAAAAAATAGCTAAAAAATTTATCGTATCGACCTCTAGTTGGCACATTAACGTTTATTTTAATAAGATACAATTAAGAGGATAAACATATTATTATTTTTAAAGTTGGTTCCAACTAACCAATTTAATATTATATTATCAACTATAAAATACATGCCCAACGTGTTCATTGCCACAATGGCAAAAAAAGTTACTTGTTCGCTACCTGGAAACAAAATGTTACACACACACACGGTGCAATAGATGAATGTTGCATGTTCATGATCCACTTAAACAAATGTTGAACAATTTCTCTACAAGCTCGACTAGTATGTCCTAGATGCCAAATGTACCACAAGGCATGATGACATTTTTCCAATTAATTGTGATGTGAGAGTAGAGATCGTTCATGTCTTGCATCATAACATTTAATGTGAGGGTAACATGTTGGCAAATTAATAATTTATTCGTGTTTTTTAGAATTATGTATATTGCCAATATTGTGGTCCGATTTTCAAGAGTCGCCAAAAAAGTAACTATTCGCCAAAAGAGGCGATTGTGGTGACTGTCCATTCATAACCCTCCATTTATACCATTTGATGGAAAAAGTCTATATATAGGGGTTGACATTGAAGGTCCCCTAAGCCTATTTTCTCATACGTAAATTACACCATAAATAGATAAATATTAAGGTTTAGAAGCGATTCTTCAAGAAGGGAAAGCGGTTGTCCCGGTTTATTTTCAATCGTTGGAGGTATTTATTATTCCGCATATTGATCTAAATTAATGTTAGATCAAATAAAGTTTTAAAGTTTAACAGTTGGTATCAGAGCCTTAAAAGGCCTCTGCCTTGACGTTTTTATTTATTTATTAAAGTTTTGACGTTTTCAATAAATTGAACGTTTTATTTTCGAAGTGTTCGATTTGAAATAAATGTTATAAATCATTCGGAAATTCGATTTATAGCATTATACAATGAAAACATTAAAAAAATTGATGTCTGAAATTATGAAAAATCGTTGGATTTTTATGGGTTTCTCGGATATTTTGAGTTATAGTTTATCCTACTTGAATATTTTAGAAAATCGCAGAAACTGCGTGTAGTTTTCTGGGGGTCAGAAACTGCATGTAGTTTTCTGTATATACAGAATTTTAAAATATGAGTAACCTGAGGTCATATGTTAGACCATTGAGCCAGACACCATTTCAGATTCTGGTTTTTTTACCTATTATTAACTTAAAAAATACGATTGATAATGAATAAATATATATGCTTGTTTATATTTAATTATTGTAATTAAATATTATAATTAAAATGTCGAATGATTAATATAATTTTATTTAATTAAAGAGTAGCCACAACATATTTAATTAATTAAAATTATATATTAAGTATTAAAATCATATTATGACATTTATTGTAATTAATTATACAAATATAATAAATTTTATCCCACAAGAATTTTTATTATATTTATATAATTAATTAGGATAAGATATCGAATTATATTTTTTAATTTACCCACAGGTATTAAGAAAGGGAAAATAATTTGATAGTTTTATCATAAAGTTATGTGAATCTTATTGAATTAAAACTTTAGCCCACAGGTAAGTTTTATGTCACTTGATTCATAATTATTTAAGAATGATGTACATTGGTAAATCATGATTTATGTTGTTAGTCTCTTATAGAAATAATAAGCATGTCTATTTATTTTTGGAGCTATAAATATTGGCAATTACTCTGATTTTAAATATAATATTCCTGAATTGAATGGTGAAAACTATAAATCTTGGAGGGAAAATATTCTCCTCAAGATGGGGTTGATGCACATTGATTATGCTATGAAGAAAGATGAGCCAGTTATAACTCCTATAAGTAGTAAGAAAGATCTTGTTCTTAGTGAGCATTGAGAGCGATCTAATCGCCTCAGCATTATGTACATTATGACTAAGATCTCTGCTAGTATAAGAGGTTCAATTGGTGAACATAAAAATGTCAAAGAATTGTTGAAGTCTATTGATCAACAATTTGTGACTTCTGATAAGGCACTAGCAAACACCCTAATAATGAAGTTTTCATCATTGAGACTCACATCAGTGAGAGGCGTGCGTGAGCACATAATGCAAATGAAAGACATTGCAGCTCAGCTAAAAACACTTGAGATTGACATGTCTGACTCTTTTCTTGAGCACTATATTTTGAACACTCTTCCACAAGCATACAGTCCTTTCAAAATATCTTACAATACACATAATGATAAATGGTCTATTAATGAATTATTGACCATGTGTGTTCAAGAGGAAGAGAGATTAGCTATGAAAATTGGTGAAAGTGCATATGTGGCAACACAACAAAAGGGTCAGCGACGAGCTAAAATTAAGGAGAAAGGTAAAATACCTATCCAAGATGGTAGAAAAAAAAAGGAATCCAAGTGTTTCTTCTGTAACAAGAAGGGACACATAAAGATAGATTGCACCAAACGTAAGACTTGGCTTGAGAAGAAATGTACATCAATCTCACTTGTTTGTTTTGAATCTAATATGATCGATTCTATTTGTGACATATGGTGGATTGATTCGGGTTCTACAA
The DNA here is from genome assembly GCA_003255005.1 of Begonia fuchsioides. Lineage (NCBI taxonomy): Eukaryota > Viridiplantae > Streptophyta > Magnoliopsida > Cucurbitales > Begoniaceae > Begonia > Begonia fuchsioides. The sequence goes on from QAOC01006595.1 coordinate 35,206, forward strand.
TCCATATTTCAAATACTTTGCAGAGTATGAGAAATGTAAGAAAGCTAGTGGGAAGAAGAGACACTGGCACGAGATAGATTTCATGCCAGCCTAGTGATTCGCTAAGTCGGATAGCGGCCGCCTATTGTAGAATCGTCGATAACCTGGCTGCCACTATCATGTGTCTAAAGACCGGGTTCTCCCCATAAGATAGGCATACTGGAAACCGAGTCTATACAAGCAATAAGATGCGTTCACATGTGGAAGCAATTGGAACATGCACTTTGATTTTAAGTAGTGGTTTTGTATTAAAGTTAGAAAAGACATTCTATATTCCTAATTTTTCTAGGAATTTAATTTCATTATCAAGACTTGTACCGTTGGGATATTCCTTTAACTTTTCAGATGTAAACTTCAGTTTATTTTACAAATCTGATCTTGTTGGGAATGATATATTGCCTGATGGTCTTTTCTCTCTTAATTTACAAAGTAGTACCACTTATAATGCAATGCATGTTTATACTGGCAATAAAAGATGTCTCACAAATGAAGATTTCTCTAATTTATGGCACCAGAGATTGGGATATATATCCATAGAGAGAATTAAAATATTAGTAAATGATAAAGTACTTTGTGCTTTAGATTTTACTAATTTTGACACTTGTGTGGATTGCATTAAGGGTAAGCAGACCAACAAGAGTAAGAAGGGTGCAAAGAGGAGTACTCACATATTAGAGATCATATATACAGATATTTGTAGTCTGATTACAGACACATATGGTCATAGATACTTCATTTCTTTCATAGATGATTTTTCACGATATATGTATATCTACTTGCTTCATCATAAAGATGAAGCATTAGAAGCCTTTAAGATTTTCAAGGCTGAAGTAGAAAAACAATGCAGTAAGCAAATTAAAATCGTGAGAAGTGATAGAGGTGGAGAATACTATGAGAAATACACTGAGAATGGACAAGCACCTGGTCCGTTTGTGAAGTTTCTTCAAGAGCATGAAATAGTTGCTCAGTATACTATGTCTGGTTCTCCGGACCAAAATGATGTAGCTGAAAGAAGAAACCGAACATTACTGGACATGGTGAGGAGTATGCGAGCAACTCCAAACTTCCAGATTTCTTGTGGAGTGAGGCTCTTAAGACGGCTGTGTATATATTGAATCGAGTTCCAACTAAGGCTATTTCAAAAATGCCATTGGAGTTATTTAAGGGTTGGAAACCGAGTTTACAACATATACGCATATGAGGTTGTTCGTCTGAAGTAAGAATATATAATCCACAAGCGAAGAAGCTAGACTTGAGGACTATAAGTGGGCATTTCATTGGATATGCTGAGAAGTCTAAAGGTTATAGATTCTACTGTCCATCTCATAGCACTAGAATTGTGGAATCAAGAAATGCTAAATTTCTTGAAAATCACTTGATTAGTGGGAGTGATCAATTTCAGTGCATCGGTGCTGAAAGAGATTACATTAATATTGAATCACATAAATCAAGTGATAGATTGATTATTATGAATAATACTCCTCAAGACCAAATGAGTATAAAACAATCAATCATTGAAGTTCCACAAGTTGTTGATAATAATCAAGTAGATCAAGCTCTTGAGAAAATAAAAGAAAATGTTGATCAACCCGTTGAACAAATATTTCTCAAGAAAATGTTGAAATGAAAATAAGGAGATCTACTAGAGAAAAAAAATTAGCAGTTGGTAGTGATTATGTTGTGTATTTGCAAGAATCAGATTATAACATTGGAGTTGAAAATGATCCTGAAACATTTTCACAAGCCATGAGTTGTAAGGAATCAAACTTATGGTATGATGCTATGAAAGATGAGATGAATTCTATGAGTTCTAATAAAGTTTGGGATCTCGTCAAGTTGCCCGTTGGTGGAAAAGCCATAGGGTGCAAATGAGTCTTTAAAACCAATAAAGACTCATTAGGCAACATTGAGAGATATAAAGCTAGACTCGTAGCTAAATGATTCACTCAAAAGGAAGGAATCGACTACAAGGAGACTTTTTCTCTTGTATCTAAGAAAGATTCTCTTCATATCATTCTAGCATTGGTTGCACATTTTGACCTCAAGTTGCAACAAATGGATGTGAAAACTGCATTTTTGAATGGAGATCTAGAGGAAGAAGTTTATATGAAATAACCTGAAGGTTTTTCCTCTAGTGAAGGTGAGTCTTTAGTTTGCAAGCTTAAGAAATCTATATATGGTTTGAAACAATCTTCTCGCCAATGATATTTAAAATTTCATGATGTTATTTCTTCTTTTGGTTTCGAAGAAAATATCATGGATCAATGTATATACCTTAAGGTCAGCGAGAGTAAGTTTTGTTTTCTGGTTCTATATGTAGATGATATTCTACTTGCCACTAATGACAAAAGGTTATTATATGAGGTGAAACAATTTCTTTCTCAAAACTTTGATATGAAGGATATGAGTGAAGCATCCTATGTTATAGGAATCAAGATACATCGAGACAGATTATAAGACATTTTGGGTCTGTCACAAAAAACCTATATCAACAAAGTTTTAGAGAGATTCAGAATGAAAGATTGTTCACCAAGTAAAGCTCTCATTGTGAAGGGTGATAAGTTCCATTTGAACCAATGGCCGAAGAACGATCTTGAGAAAGAGCGAATGAAGAACATTTCGTATGCTTCAGCTGTTGGAAGCCTTATGTATGCTCAGGTTTGCACAAGACCTGACATTTCATTCGCAGTTGGAATGTTAGGAAGATATCAGAGTAATCTAGGCATAGACTACTGGATAGCTGCAAAGAAGGTGATGAGATACCTTCAAGGCACCAAAGATTACATGTTAGCTGGTGGAGCTGTATCATGGAAGAGTGCTAAGCAATCACTAACTGCAACTTCCACTATGGAAGTTGAGTTCGTTTCGTGTTTCGAGGCTACATTGCATGGTGTATGGATGAAGAGTTTTATTGATGGGCTTAGAATTGTTGATTCAATTGCTAAGCCTTTGAGATTGTACTGCGACAATTCAGTTGCTGTATTTATGGCTAAGAATAATAAAAGTGGTAGTCAAAGCAAACACATTGACATAAAATACTTAGCCATAAGAGAACGTGTGAAGGATAAATCAGTGGTCATTGAGCACATTAGCACTGAATTGAAGTTAGCAGATCCTTTGATGAAAGGTATGCCACCGTCAAGGTTTAAGGATCATGTACATAATATGAGACTTGGTTCTCTTATGTAATTTCGTAGTTAGAACGATTATTTAATAATTCTGTGATGTTTTTCATGGTTGTTTTGATTATATGCGCATATAAGAATGAGAAACATCAATAAAATTTGGAAGATAAAGAAGTAACATAATGTATTGTGATACATGGAAGATATTGCTCGATTTTATTATGAGGACATATCGCTATGATTCATGTATTGTGTTTACTTAATAAAAGATTGATGGAAAATACGGACCAAGTGGGAGAATGTTGGCAAATTAATAATTTATTCGTGTCTTTTGGAATTATGTATATTGCCAATATTGTGGTCCGATTTTCAAGAGTCGCCAAAAAAGTAACTATTCACCAATAGAGGCGATTGTGGTGACTGTCCATTATAACCCTCCATATATACCATTTGATGGAAATAGTCTATATATAGAGGTTTGCATTGAAGGTCCCATAAGCCTATTTTCTCATACGGAAATTACACCATCAATAGAGAAATATTAAGGTTTAGAAGCGATTCTTCAAGAAGGGAAAACGGCTGTCCCGGTTTATCGTCAATGGCTGGAGGTATTTATTATTCCGCATATTGATATAAATTAATGTTAGATCAAATAAAGGTTTAAAGTTTAACATAACATTCTTGCTAGACCATACACTTACGTTATGATTCATAGAGAAAATAAGGATAGACCAATATAGAAGACCCAATTGTTATTACTGATCTAATGACACAATTTTAAACTAAGAAGATTTGTCAGATAATGCTAGAAATAATTATGGATATTCAAGAGAGAGAATCAACGCAACAACATGATTTAAAATTACATAGTGAAGATTGAAGATAATCAAGTTAAAGCAAATGAGGCTAAAGATGTTATCTAGTTTTGAATAAATTCAAATTCAAAAACTTGTATCCAACAAAATATTCTCAAACATTGTTTGAACGTCGATCTGATATCCCAACAACCTAGGGATAATTATCCTACATTTGAATAGTTATATTTGCTTAATTTTCAAAATTAGTTAGTTTGTTATTTTATTTTAAGTGTTAACCTATTTAATGGCACAACTCACTATTCAATTGGATTTCGAACAATAGAAATTTTGAGTTTATTTTTAGAGAGGATTTCTCATTAGTTCTTTGCAAAGAACGTCGATCTTATTAAAGCCTTGCTTGAAGAATTTCATCTTGATATCTTTAGTTCTTACCAAAAAATTTAGTCTGGATTAAACTTCTTATTTGATAATCGTGTTTTATCAAATTTGTCAATTGAGGTCTAGTCTTTATTCGTTCTTGAATCGAAAGGTTATTCTGTGAATTTCGCGTGATAGTAAAGTTTTGGATTATCAAAAATATGGAGTTCGCATCAACTTAAGACTTGCCAAATTCAAAAAGAGTAATAATATAGTGCAACTACATTATGAACGAAATTCACACATGTAATAACACAAATACATGAGATCCCTATTAACTTTCTCTTGTAGCAATCACAAACACATTTGTTCAAATCATTTACTAGTTGTTTGTTGCCTTTGGTGACATAAAAAATTGTGATTTCCTACAGAAGTCCAACTCTAGCTAGGAGGTATGCTCGATCACTCTATCATTGTTGTCAGAAACATATAGGGACTCATGTTGTGCCACAAGACGTTGCATTAAAAAAATTGCACGACTACTTTTCAAGTGCTACAAGGAACATGACTTTGATATCATGTGATAAAAAACCAATGGGGAATGTTGATGTGCCCAACCCTAACAATAGTGAGTCAATCCTCGAGTATGATGTGCCTAGTTTTGGATACTATGCATCTAGAGTTGAGTTTTGAAATAAGTTTTACATTCCTCCTAGATTGGTGTACGTGTTAGAGGATAACCCTAACCTAACGGGACCGAGCCTAGCTTGCATAACCATCTATAGGACTTGGCTTTGACGTTTACGCAATCGCTTGATTAAGGTCTGCAACATGTGCCTAAAGATAGCCATGACTCGAGGCATGGTCAAACGACCACTAAGTCGAGATTACCTTGTGAAGATTTGGTGCAGAGGGTCTATACACGAGGATGGCTCAAGGCGTCTGATAAGACACATGTGCCATTGTTGAGGACCCCACGTGGGTCCATGGCGTGGGTACCATTGGAGAACCCATAAGCGGTAGTCCTGCCGTTTACGTCGTGCCTATTTTGACGACACTTTGTCACTTGCATCTCTTTGGTTGCACCTGAATATCGTGATGTGCTCTTGTGCTCCATGGCATGCCCCTACGTGTCGTTTCCTGCACATGTGCTCCATGTTTTGAGCACCTTGCACTCAATGTCATGCACGCTCCTGCTTATAGCTCGGAGCGCCTTGTGGTTCATGTCTCTCGCGCCCGCGCCCTCTTCAATGACATCCCCTATTCTTGCCACAATGATATCCCCTATCCTTGCCACATTCACTCATCAACCCTCGACCATATTCATTTGCTCCCTCAGCCTCATCCATCCATTAATCTTCACTTGTATTCTTTCCTCATCACCCGATCACATTCATTCCTAACCATCTCGCTACTCTCACGCCATTCCTCCAACCACACACATTTATCCCCCTCCTCAGCCACCTTCACCCTTCATTCATCGATCGCATTCACTTCCATTATTTAACTAATCATGTGCCATGGTTGATACAGATTAAAGAAAATTTAAAGAGACTCATCACAATGAGTCAAACCTGCAAATTAACTAACTTTCTTTCTTATTTTGTAAGTGAATAGTTAGAGACTACAGTAGACAAATAAGCTATCCTAAAGGATAAGAAATTGTCATACCATTTGATAACTTTATAACAAAGATAATCGGTCTAACCATACCTTCGGAATGTTGAGCACAATGGTGGTTGAACCAACCCACCTTTGACCAATAACTCACACATTTTTTATCTACCATGTTTGAAGGGCAAGCATGTGGTAGAGAGTTGTCCTATGTTTCTTGCAGCACACCTTTGCAACCATTAAATCACACCATCAGAATTTCTACCCACTTGTATAGAAATCCAAATAGATTTCACAACCACTTTTGCACCTACCATGTAATGAGTTATCAAATTCTTATGCCTCCTCTATCTTCCAATCACCCTTGGACATGAAAGCTGCAAGCACTCCATGAAGAAGCAGTTTGAAAAGTTCTGTTAATACTAGAATTGGTTGTGATAAGCTTTCATTTTCTTATCAACTCTCATATCTTCCAATCATCTGTGGACATACATCTTGCAAGCACACCATGTGAGCATCTTTGGAAACAAACCATTTGAGCATTAAGACTACCTTTGACCTACAGACTACTTTTCAGTTTGTTATTTCATGAATTTATTGTCATTAAGGCCTCTAGCAACCACCTGAATGCTCTAAATTAGAGGCTATACAAGCCTTCCCTAGCATATTTTGGTAAATTCAGAATATCAAGAGTATTTCGCTATTCAGTTTGTCGAAGAATCCTCCAAAAATCGTTGCATTTTACCTGGTGAGTTTTTATGTGTTTATCAGTTTTATTATGTTGTTGCTACTTGTAAAATTAGTAACTTGCTGCAATTTTTTTCACTTCGTTCAAGATTGATTGAGGAGTAAGATTATAAAGTTTGTTCATCATTTTGTCAATCCCCACCATTTGACTTGTGTCACCTGATATCGCTGGAACATTATTTGGTATCAAAGTCATCCCCTTTTCTGTACACATCATTTGCTGTTCAGCATCATACTCTAAGTATTGCCATGGTCAATAACCAATAAGCCCACAAAAACTAGTGAACAAGCACAGAAGACTACTAGTCGAGTGAGTGAGCCAAATCTTCAAGGTTAAATTGATGATTTGTCTACCATCCTTCAGCAACTCATGAAAGAGGTAAATGAGCTAAATAGACGAGTTCATCGAGCTTCTAGACCACGAGGAAGTGCCAGAAATGCGAGAAAAGAGTTCCACCAACTGATTCAAAGGAGGAAGTTTCGTTCGAAGGTGAAGAGGAAAACCACGTGTCTCCTAACCATAGGCATGGTTATGATGAAAAATTGAAGCACATTAAGGTTAGTGCACTCCCGTTTAATGACAATGTTAATGGTGATACTTTTCTAGATTGATTGGATAAAGTAGAGAAAGTATTTGAATTCCACAACTATTTAGACAAAGCAAAAATATAGTTAGTAGCTTTAAAATTATCTGGTCATGAACATTTGTGGTGGGAGAATGTAAAGTGTCAAAGGAGATTAGTGAATCTATTAATGAGAAAAAAGTTTGTACCTATCATTATAGGCAAGAATTCATGTTATAATAACAAGGCATTGAGCAAGGAGCATCCGTGAAGAATACTTAATAGCGTCCAAAACTTTAAAAAGGAGGTGTGAGTTAGAGAAACCTTAGGAGTTGTGCTCACAAGATTTGTAAAATGGCTCAAAAAGAGATTGTATATATTGTAGAATTAAAAGCTTTTCAGTCAATGGAGAGTGCAGTCCAATTAGCCTTAAAAGTAAAAAGACAAATTAAGATAAATGTAAAAGAAGTGAGTACTTGATTCACTACTAAGCCGAGCACTCCATAACCTGATTCACTATGTGATTGTACGGTTGTACAAATGTTGTTTTGAAGGATTTAGTAGAGATATTGAAGTAGGAGACAACCTACCACCCACAACTGTACCAATTTAAATGGTTGAACGACAAAGAAAATATTAAGGTGACCAAGCAAGCTACCATAGAGTTTGGTGTTTATAAGACTAAGGTGGTGTGTGATGTGGTTTTCATGAATCTCAACAATTTTCTTGTTGAAAGATCATGACAATTTGAATGAAAAATTGTTCATGATGAATTGTTCATGATGGCTACACCAATTATTATTCATTTAAGAATGAAAGAATATAGATCAAGCTTGCACCCTTAAGTCTGGAGCTATATTCGATGAGAGTTATATTAAGAAGAAGTAAGCGACTACAAACTTATTTATGTCCAAAGAGTTGAAGAAATCAGTTTTGAGTAGTGGACCATTGATCCTTTTGATGTCCAAGAAAAGGATGGAGGAATTGCCTAATTGTCCTAAAGAAATTCGTGATTTTTGTGGGATTTCGAAGATGTTTTTGCGGAAGAGCTACTTCAAGGATTACCTCCCCTAGCACCAAGTCGATTTATAACAAGGATCTATTCTATCAAATGTAAAATTGTTGAAAATATAGACATGTCTGTGAGTCTCTTAGTCCTTATGTTGTACTTACATTGTTGGTGCCTAAGAAGGATGATAGCATTAGCATGTGTACTAAGTAGTCATGGGCACGGGTCGGGTCGAGTTTCAGCCCTGCCCAACCATTTTAAATGGGTTTGGCTTACTAGATGATGATCGAAACATGACCCCAACCTGTAGCAACAAAAATTTAACCAACCTTAAAATTTTTGGGTCAAGTTAAAAACTGGTCAATTGGCCGTATAAATTAAAATATAATTATTTGTCAACAAATATACATCTATCAACGATTTGGCACTAACATTAACATCTATCCTAACAACATCAACTAACAAAATTATCATAAATCATAATGTCTAAGTCCAAAATATGTAACATGCCGAGATAAACAAACTAACAATCTCCAGCATAGTCCACAAAATAGTCAAACCACTAACCAGATTATCCAAAAAAAAATTCAAAACATCCAAAAACTTCATGCAAACAAATTCTATCAGAATTCAGATTTAATCCGATCAATCAAAAGTCCATAAAAAAGTCCAACCTCACTATCCGAAAAAGTTAACACAAACTATCAACATAGTTTCCAATTTTCATGGCAAAGCAAAATGGTTGTTATACTCTGACTAGTAACCTTTGACTTGCAAGATGCAAAGCAACACACATGAAAAATTAGTTTATGCTAACATAATGCATGTAACTTAAAAATAACATAGTACCTACGCAAATCATGGTAGAACAATACATGGCAAATCGTCATCTCTTTTATCATTTCCACTAGTGCTTACAACAATTTCTACGTGAAACAAAATAATATAATAAAAATAATGAATAGTTAACCAAAAACCACATATTATACTTTCGTCAATAGTGTGATAATCTTTTGTAGGCTTGGACATAGTCGGAGGTTTCGAGTGGATCTAACTTTGGGAGCAAAAAAATAGTTTCTACTGCCATTGGTAAGAGAAATGTTCGTGATGCATATATGATACATCCACCACGATAGTCTAATATGTTCAAGAATTTTTAAATTTTTTCACTTGAAGGCTCCTCAATTTCATAAATATTCACAAAGATATTAAATATTAGGGTAGATGTCTTTTGTATCTGTTCAATAATGGTACAATGTGGTGCATCATCCCCTTTGTACTCACTGTACAATCTTTCAATCAAACTTTCTATTTCTTTCGTGATCTCTACTACTTGGTCACTATCCAATAAAATGGTATGAGAGTTTGTTATCATTTTGGATTTGCTTCGTGGAACAAGTAGAATCGCTATGAAGAAAAATTAATTAATTTTGTCAAAGCTACCCCAATACTTATCAAGCTTGTCTTAGCATCCCCTTTGCCATTTTTTTCAACACCATGTTTTCTCCATCATCATATTTTTGTGTCGTCATCTTTATCTCACATACTTCAATAATACACATATTCGTCATTACATGCAATGATATCAAGACTTTGATAGTAGTGTTGTAAAACACTTTCAAGAATTTACAGAATTCACAAATATTATCTCAATATTCGATTATGAAACTTCTAGTATGCTCCATATCTAATTTGAAATTCATATCAATTTCTTCTATAACATCAAGTACATTGAATTACATCTAGTAGGCTGTCAATATAACTCTTAAGTCAACCAGTGAAGATTTCAAAAACTCCATTGTTTTTCGTAGTTTACTCATTGCAACTTGATGTTCTTTAAGGCCATCGATAATTATTAAGTTCAAAACATATAAAAAAAACAGCGTATGTCAAAGCATTCTCCTTCCAAAACCAACAATTTCCAATGTTTTAAACTTCTAACCAAATGTGTAATGACAATATTATTGGTGGATTCTTTGTTAATAGTAATAGTCAACACTTTATCAATCCCCTATTGTAACTATTAAGATTCGTTGGCAATATTATGAATTTCATTATCTTGTTGTTAGCTGTGAATTTATCGACTTGTTGTAATCTTTCCCACTTAGTGAAAGAGAAACTTCATACAAGAGGAATTGATGAATAAAATTTTAGAGCTTGTTCATTATTTCGTCAATTCTCTACCATTCGATTTCTGTCACTCGATACCGCTAGCATGTCAACTACATTATTCCTCCCTTATACAACCACATGCACCCCGCCCCTCTGTCAGTTTCATTAATTGATCAATCTCAAAACATCCTCTCTATCCTCATACATCTTCCCTCAGCCTCGATTATATCAAACCCCCCGACCTCCCACCTTCGGCCTGGCTCTTCCATGTGGACACTTAGCTTTAAGTAGCGACACCCTTCTCTCCTCTCTCTCACACCTCCTGATCACTTATCCTTCTTTTTCATTCTTTCGCCTCGATTAGATGTTGGTTTCTCTGTAGAGTTATTTTGATTTAGTCTGAGATTCATCAGGATCCTACTGAAAGAAAAAAAAAGTATTTACTGCCAAAGAGATGGGTACCTCTCGAGAGACAATGTCTAAGAGTGAATGTCTTCATTAGAAGATTTACCCTCGTTGTCGAACTTGTTTGAGCTCACTTTATTGGGGTTTTCATTCCCGACTTTGAGTAGCTATCATATTCAAATCAAATTCATATGCTATTTTCAATTTGATAAGATGTTAGGTTATAATTTCCTAAAATAGAATGGTCTTTGAATTCCGCAAGAGATGTTTTTGGCTTTTGTAGTTTATACTGCTTAGTGTTCTGTGATTTATTTGTTTTTGAAATTAGTATAGTAAGTTTATTTCCTCATGATTTCAATTGGTTTGCACATGTTAACACTTTCAATATATGAAGAAGCATTCAACAGAATGGCTTCAATGTGTTTGATGAAATGCTCAAAGAAATGTTGAAGTTGATTTTTATGATTTGCAGCTAGTAGTGAAAATCTTTTCATGGAATTGTTTTTTTCAATTTGGGTATTTATTTTTAGATAAAAAATCATTTTTGTTTATAAGGTTGGATTAATTATTTCAATTGTATATTTATGTTTGTAATTTTCTATTTTCTATGGTTGACATTGATATGTGACTTTTGGATTGAGTATTTCATTTAGAAATATGTCTATTTTACATATATGGTATGCATTTTGAATAAGTTTATGGTACACAAGGTGGATGATTTGTTCAACCAAACTCAACCCGAGCTCAACCTGTGCCAAAACCAATCCAAGTCGAAGCTCAACCCAAATTAATTAATCGAACCAAACCCAAATATTGCGTCGGTTTTGCTTTGGATATCATGATTGATTGGATATGCTTTGAGATTAATAGATCAAAACCTGAACTCGTTTGATCGTTTGATTTTTGTTCAAAAACCAAAACGAAGCTGCAGGTCCCACCCTACTCACAATGACTTGTGGTACGACCTTATCTCCGGCCGATGAGGTTTTCTCTCACAACCCAGATCCCGATATTCCCCCAAATTCCTCTCATTTGCATCACTTTCATTTCTCCTCTTTTATTTTCAGGTGTCATAATTGTGTCCCTCTCTACTGTTGCTTTTTTGGTGCTTATACCCTAGCTTTCTTTTCAGAAATTTGATTGATCATGCTGGGTTGTAGTGGCAAGTTGTTTTTGAAATCAGGTTTAAATCAAAGTCTATTTATGGAGCTTCATTTTGGATTCTTGGTTTGGTTTTGAGTACAATCCATGAAATGGAATTTGATTGATATAATAAATGTTTATTCATTAGTTATGGAAAATGTTCTCTTAATTTGAGTTCCAATAATTGTGAAGAGAAAAGGGTTGAAATTTCAGGCAGATTATGCAGGTAAGGAGCTTTAAAGTGTCTCAATTATTGGCCAACATTATATTTTAGGCAGAATGATGTGCTTGTATTACATCGTTGTATAGTCGTTGCTTGCAAATCTAGGAGACTGGCAATGGCTCTATGATATGTTCCATGTTTGAAGTGAGAAAAGTCGTAAAATTCATTACTTGGTTAGTTAGATGAATTGATATGTTTCAGGGGAGAAATGCTTTGAGATGAATTTGAAAGAGTTTATACTTTTCTCTACAGAGGTTGTTACACGATCAAGTGTTAACTATTAATGAGAAAATGGAGGAAAAAGAGAGTTTCCGGATAGCTCTCTTGCATTTTCTTGAAATTTTTCTTCATCAATACAAATCGTGTCTTTCAACCTAAAAAGCAGAAGGTTGAGTAATTTCAAGTTTAAGGTTGTGATAATGTTAGATATAATGTTACCATATGCTCTCTTTTTGTCAAATTTGAATATTACACTTTTGGATGAGATTGAATATGGATACTAAAGTTATGGTAATGAAGCAACAAATGAGTGCAAGAAAGCTACTAGAAAATATACCTTCCAAAAAGGTTCTTTCATTTTCTAGAATGAAGAGATAGAAGAAGGCTCTCCGAGTCGTGAAAAATTCTCATGGATGATGGAAATGACCTTGATAATGGCTGCAACTGCTTGTTTGAGATCGAAGGAGATATGATCATAATAAATGGTTATCAGAACGATATGGTTGATCTAACCATGATGGATAACTGTCATGAAGTTTGTGGCCATGCACAAGACATAAAAGGCGCAAATATTATGAATCACGAGAATTTTATTTTACTCGAAAAGGACCTGAATGTTGATGTGTATAATTACTATAATTTCTATGCTAAGGAGCTTGACTTTGCTATGAGAGTCAAGTCTTCATGGACAAAAAGAGAAAGTAAAGTCTGCAAAAACTGTGAAGGTTTTAAACTATTAAAGAAGTAAATAATCAAATGAAGAAAACTAGAATTGGCTACAACTATGTTGAGGTTGAGGTTGCTAGAATCAAACTGATGGAGGGTTGATGAAGTTAAGCTTAAGCTTGATGCATTTGATCCTATAAGTGTTCAATGCTCTAACTCCTTTAGAGAATTGATAGGGGACTAAGAAGAAGATCGAACTTGATATGATCCTTTTTGGAAAATGCAATGATTATTGATCAAATAATGAAAAAAGAAAATAACAAAGGTAAGTACAGAACCTTGACCCAAAGCTGACGTGTGTTTGAACTTTATTTTAGAAAATCTTAAGACTCGAAACAAAAATGCAACGAAAAATCTTGGGTAGGAATGATGCCTCAAACAAAGGATTCTGGTTGAAAAGTCAAAAAATGACGTTGATGGACTTATCGATGAAAGACCGAATATCTGCTTTGTAGGAGAAGTTCTCGCACAAAATATGATTATTCAATTTTTAGATTTAAGTTGCCACAAATGTACAAGTTCCCCTCCACTTATACTCTTACTCACCTATTAAAAGTGTGAGATGTTCAAACTATCATCTCTTACTCTACCTACCAAAAAATAGTGATGTGTACAAGCTTTCCATGTTGTAAATTCCTACGCATCGTACCCTACTTACCAAATGTGAGTTAGGTTGTACATGTTTACAACCTCAACTACTACCTATCTTTACTACTAAAACATGCAGTGTAATTTACACATAATTGTGATTTCATGTGAATTACTTGTGCACTTCAATAAATGTGAAAAACTCTGTCTTAATGATAGATGGATTATTGGTATGTTGACGAGTAAAAACTTTCTTAGTATATAAACTTGTTTGGTCTTTGATTTTTTTTTTTCGAGTTCTGGTCATTGGTCTTTTCATGTTGGCATCAATTTCTTCATGTTCATCTCTTTTATTCTTTATTATGTCTTCATCATTGATGTCCACATCATTTTCAATGCCTGTTCTTCGTGTCTCGCACACATCACCAAGTGCTTGTGTATCGCGACCTATGCCTGTGTTCCGTGTCCCAAATGCTTTGCACTCTGTGCCCAGCGCTCCGTGTCCCGCATGCTCCCTGCTTAGCACTTGAAGTGCCTATGCCCTGAGCTCCATGTCTCTCGCGCTCGCACCCTCCTCAATGCATGACTTCTCAGCTTCCTTTGCATCCCATGGATACTTGACTGCATTCATCCCCTATCTTGGCCACCTTCACTCGTCAACCCTCGACCAAATTCATTTGCTCCTTCACCCTCATCCATTCATCAAACTTCACCTATATTCTTTCCCCCTCACATAGCAAGAGTATACAAGATTGACCCAAATTGAAGAACCAAATTAAATCGACTGATTTGTTCCGTTTTTGTTGGTTTTACTCTTAACAATATGGATTTTGATTTTGCGGATTCAAGCCAACATTATTTTGGTTTGACTTTCGGTAGTAATTGAAGAAACCAAAAAAACAGAGTCGACCCATCAGCAAATGCTATTCACTTTATGAACTCTATTAGTTGAGCCCGACACCTTCACCCTAGCGCAAAATTCCACCGCCCTTAGTTGCTCACCTATCTCATACTCTCGCCATCTAACACTTTTTGCCTTCACGTGAAAGATCCTACCATGTGTCACCGAGCTTGTCGTTTCTGTTCAAGTAAGCCTTGTAAAGTTAAAAGTTTAATTTTTTTGAATGTGTCTCGGAGTTTTAGAACCAAGGGTTTGTGCTAGTAAGTGGGGTTTGAATGAGAATAGTTGTACGGTTGGTAACAGGGTTTAGTTTAATCGATTTAGGGGGAGAAAATTTGTGGATTTGAGTTTCAAAAGGATGATAAATTTTGGTACTAATGGTGTTAAGGAACGGGATCAAGCATTTCTTCTTGATAAGAGTCTCCAATTTGAGTATGTGAGAATGATAGATATAGTCGTACCATATGAGGTTGAATAATACACTTTGGATTAGGTTCAGTATGCACTCAAAAAGTTGTGGCGTTGGAACAACGAATGACTGCAAGCAAGACTAGGGGAGTTAGAATTGGCATGCAATCAAAAGTTATGGTAAGTGCCGTGGAGAAGATAGTTCAATTTTTGGTGCGTAAAGATAAACTCGGCTCCCATCATTTAGTTATAAACTGTGTTAAGTTTGTATATGCTTGTGTTGTCTGTTGTTTTCTTGATTCGTCATTAACTTCAAAACAGAAAAAAAAAAAAACTTTAGAAGGCATTAATTTTCTCTCATTATTAAGCATTAATTTTCTCTCATTATTAAGCTAGGCAAATAGACTTGGATAATTTATTTTATTGAATGACCTTTGTGTGACATGATCAAATTGTGGCTTAAGAGGGTGGACTACTTTCACGATTATTTTATTGTTTTTTTACTTGTTTGCTTAAGTAGCTTTAACCGCCATCATTAGCTCCAAGTGATATTAATCATTTTCTCAACGAATAAAAATAAGATTTTTTTCTGTAAGTTAGGAAAAATAATCATACTTGTGAGATGAATTGCTGCTGTCAATCTTTGATTGGTGTTTATCTTTGTCTTAAGGATCCATTCAAGAAATCAAGGAGGAATGAAGCAATCTAAGGATCCTTTCGAAGCAGCCTTTGAAGAGCAAGATGAAACCTCGCCTCAGATTTCACCCTCAGCTGTCAGACATGATATTGATATCCAAACAGATTAAGCAGCTTCTAATAGAATGGCCAATGCTGGTGCTGATGATGATAATTATGATGTACAAGAAGAAGATGATGAATCCAATGCCAACGTTACACCTCATTTAATTGGAGGTACATCTTCATCTTCTGTTTTTCCATCCTCTAGCTCCCATGTATCCATTGCTCCAAAGATGAAAGAAGACGACGAGGAAGAGGAGGAGGAGAACATGGATGTGGAGCTTGCAAAGCTCCCTTCTAATGGCGACCCTGATAAGATGGCCAAGATGCAAGCTATTTTGTCTCAGTTTACAGATGAGCGGATGAGTAGGTATGAATCTTTCAGAAGAGCAGGATTTCAGAAAGCTACTATGAGAAGATTGTTGGCAAGTATTACTGGAACTCAAAAGATTTCTGTACCACTGACCATTGTAGTATCTGGTATAGCAAAGATGTTCGTTGGTGACCTTGTCGAAACAGCCAGAGTAGTTATGACAGAGCGAATGGAATCCGGACCCATCAGGCATTGCCACCTTAGGGAAGCATACCGAAGACTAAAGATCGAGGGTAAAGTTCCAAGAAGATCAGTGCCAAGATTTTTCCACTAGATGGTTAGTGATCCAGTCCAGATAAATTATTGTAGTTTAAAGTTTTGTTACTTTTTGTGCATTATTTTTTGTTTATTTATTTATAGTACTATTGGTTTTATCTTTCCATTTAGAGGTAAATTGGATGATCTTAGGCACTCTTCTTATTTTTTTTGCATTCTGTGTGAATTGACGATCTTAGAAGCTAACTTGTCTGTATTGTTTATAAAATTACTAATTTGGGATTAGTAGTGGATTTTCTCAACCTTAGGCCTGGTCTTCACTGATAAAAAGTGTAGTTTCTGTAATTATTGGTTGTTGAGATTTCGATATATGCTTGAACAAAGCATCCTTATTCTTGAAAATTTATCTGTTCAAAATTTATGCTTTTGAGAAAACACCTCTTTCATTTCAACATGGCTTTTTGAAACTGATGAATTGTCTATTTCAAATTTCAGGACAAGGAAAAGCATTTAGGAAAAACAACCGGTTGATGTCAGGCAGATTGCCAAAGAAACAGGTACCCGTTTTGTTTTTCAACTTGTGTACAATGCTAGTAGTGAAATTGGTGATGCTTTTGGTATGTAGGCATTGAAGTAAAGGATTCTTTGATATTTTGTTCTTCAAATAAAGTGTATATTAGCTGTGATTGTTATCTTCATACATATTACCCTTGATAACGTATTAGGAGCTTAGCTTTCTTTTTGGAATTTTGACTGACCATTCTGAGTTGTGGAGCTTAATTGTGGATTCTTGGTTTGGTCTTGAGTACAATGCATGGAATGGAATTTTATTACGATAATATATGTTGATTCATTAGTTATGGAAGATGTTCTCTTAATTTTGGGTTCCAATAATTTTCAAGGAAAAAAGGTTGAACTTTCAGGCAGATTATGCAAGGAAGGAGCTTTAAAGTGACTGAATTAATTAATGGCCAACATTATCTTTTATGCTGAATGATGTTCTTGTATCTCAGCTTTGTTTAGTCGTTGCTTGTAAATGTAGGAGACTGGCAATGACAACTATGATATACATTCCATGTTTCAAGTGAGAAAAGTTGTAAGATTCATTCCTTGGTTAGTTTGATGAATTGATATATATTTCAGGGGAGAAATGCCTCAAGTGTTCACGAATAATGAAAAATTGGAGGAAAAAGAGAGTTTCTGCATAGCCCTTTCGTGTTGATACATAATTTGAATCTCACTTTTTGGATGAGATTGAATATGGATACCAAAGTCATGGTATTGAAGCAACAAATGAGTGCAAGAAAGCCACCAGAAAATATACCTTCCAAAAAAGGTTCTTTTATTTTCTAGATCGAAGAGATAGAAGAAGGCTCTCCGAGTCATGAAAACTTCTCAAGGATCATGAAAACTTCGCTAGAATCTCAAACATTGAAAATGGTAGCTCAGTAAGCTCAAACCGCTGCATATTTCAAAAGCAAAGAAATGGTATATGTAGATTCTAAATATGATCTTCGTTTATGCTCTTTGTTTTCATCTACCAACAAAGTTTGAAATTTTTGTAGAGTAGATCTCGAGTTGGAAATTGTCGGAAATTATATGGAATGACGTTGAAACACTGGACTAAATGGAATGTATTACCTACCCATATTGGTTATTAATTGACAAAAAAGTCCAAATCGCTTAATTTTGCTGCGAAGATATTAGAATATCCTATTTGCGATCCATAATTAATTGGTACCAGAGCTGGATGACTGACAAAAATAAGCATTGGAGATGGAATAAATCGGAATAATTTTTCACATGCTAGTAGTTGTACTCCATAACTTGAATCCCAGTGAAAAAGAGGGCCAGAAAATGAAAGAGCAGACCCTTTGGAAAGTAGACAAAGAGGAGAGAGAGAGAGAGAGAGAGAGAGAGAGAGAGAGAGAGA